>CAJNOQ010001004.1:0-37565 GCA_905250885.1 Didymodactylos carnosus | reverse complement strand
ATAATAATTATGGATAATTTTAACGCACGACTGAGCAACACTAGACCCTTTGGAAGATTATATATGAGTAGCCAGGGTAGAAAGAGGAAAGGTTTCATTCGACTCTTCGGACTGCAGTTCCGTTTCAACTCTGAGAAGAAATTCTTTTGTCTCCGGTTTTTTTTCTTCTGTTTTATTACCAGTTGTATCTTTCGCTTCTGTTTACAACAGTATGTATAAAAAAGTCATTTAAACAATTTAAAAATTACATATTAACAATGTTAATTTTGAAAGTGTACTTTTGTCATGCTACATTGATAAGAGCGAAAAAGAAAACCACTTTGAGAAGACACTTGCTGTCTTGGCGCTGTCTGTAGAACGAAAACTTCCGATGTGCTGTAATAACAAAAGTAAAAATATATCGTAGTTGAAAATATCTGGACCCAACTCAATTCTACTAAAAAAAAGCTCAACCTCTTAGTTCATAGAATGGATCTTTTTCCCCAGGATTCTATACTATCAATACTTTCTTCGTAACTCATAATTTCTATATTACACGCTATGGACAGATTCTGCATCTGATACCATCTTTTAGAAATATGCGCTTATTTGATTGGTTGATTGCATTTTGGTTATAGATTTGAGTTTCAGTTAGAATTTGTTGAAGAATTTACAAGAAAAAATTACGAAATTAGATAAAAATCAATATAGTAAGGTTTATATTCTTTCTGGCGACACGTTACGATTGTTTCCTTTTGTCTATTGCAGGAACTAGTTGTACTAAAAACATATGATAAAATTCGGTTAAATACTTTAAAAGAAAAATACCAAACGATGATTGAAATACATTCGGATGTCAAAGAAGAAGTCTTAGAAATCGAACTATAAAGCCATAAAAAAGACTGTAGAGAAAGCGCTGGGGTGAGATATGATAATAATTATGGATAATTTTAACGCACGACTGAGCAACATATAACGTCACCGGAATCTGTTGGTCCACTTATAGTAGCGAAACAGAACTATAACGACAAGAAACCAATTAAGTTCTGCTCATTTAACAGTTTAAGAGAAAAATATGACTGCTCGAACTCTTTGTGTGGCGAAACTTTTTCTCCTCGGTGTATTGTTAGTCATGTCAAATTGTGTACTTAACAATGGTGTCGTACAATGGAATCAAGTTCTAGTGTTTCACTGGAACAACAGTAAAAAGGATCGACGAGATCACAAAAGGGGCGAGAACAAACTCGAAAATAAAACATCGACTACTTGTGGAGCCGGATTCGTGTGATCCCGAAGATAACCCAAAATAACACTGTTGATTCTGTTTCCTATGACGATCGTACGAGAAAGAATCAAATTTAGCTTTTATTTTAGGTTTGATTTTTAATGTATTTTTTTGTTTTTCATCCTACACCGATTATCGGTAACGAATTTTTCTTTTCCTAATTAGGACTAATTTGATTCTAACTTATTCTAATTTATTTATTCTAAGCACCAATTCTTTTTTGAAGATTATGGAAAAAATTCTAACACCAGAGCTACTTGTTCTAAATATGTTATAAATGTTTAGACTTGTCCAATCAGTATTTCTTTACAAAATGAGATACAATGAGGTTTGTATATTCATTTGATCAGACGAAAATAAGATAAATATTGACTAATTTTGTCCAATTTCAGTTTTACATAAGTAAAAAAACGTTTTTAATATTAAATCTACTTTAAAAGATTCTAAAATGACTCAATAATTTTTTTTCTGTAGAGAAAATGAGTGAATTCAATATGTGACATAGTACGATAATTTGTCTGCCTGAGAAAACACACTGATATCAGTAAGTATGAAAAATATGTTCGTTTAAAAATTTTGTTCTTTTACGTACCATATGAATTGGTAGTGTAACATACAGTTCATTAGTAACAAATTAGAATCATCAATTTGTCGATGAATTCCTACAGGTAGAACACTCAATAACCTGTGGATAGTATCTAAATATGTTAGCGAGAAAATATTCAATCAGTTCCACACGCGTCTATTACACGTATATCAATTTTCTCATTCTGCATATAAAAATTATTTATTAATAGATTTTTAACAAAAATATAAAAATATACGAGATGAGAATAATAATAATAATTAGCAACATGTTTAATTAACAACATTGGCTATATTCTGTAATTTAGACTAAACAGCTGGTTTAAAAAATAAAATTATATTTTATTATTAGAGAAACGAAAAAAAAAAGGTTATAGGTCATTAAAGATTGAGAACTAGTCATCAAAGTATTCATTCAGAAAGTGAACGTATTCAGAAACTATCACTTTTAATCATGGTAAGTTAGAAAGAAATCTTTTCAATCATATTTTGATCATACATCTCCAATTGTTTCCATTTCATTAAAATAGAGTTAATATAAAGGAATTTCTAGGAAGATCTCACTTGTGTGCATCTATAGTAGAAGAAAATTGAGATGAAACTTTTGAGAATCATTGACTACCCTAGTGAATGTACTTGACGCAAGTACTTGCCTAAGTAATGTCCGTAGTACTTGCAATTTTGTCCCAAGCCACACAAAAAATTCAAGTACTTGTCACGTATTTTTGACCCAGTCAAAATGTAGCGGAATTTCTTTATTTCGATTGTGGAAGTGTCGCGCAAACTATGGATATTTCTAAGGTTAAGTACTTGCGCAAGTAATGTCCATAGTACTTGCAATTTTCTGCAAGTATCCAAGTACTTGGCCTCAAGTACATTCACTAGGATAACGACAAAAAAGAAAACAGTCAGGTCTATCAGATTCTGTTCAGAATACTTGGATAAGTGATAACATATCTATCAAGTTCAAATTTTACTGTATCATTGAAGTTAATAGTATGAGAAAAAATTCAGATGATTTTTTAAACGCATTGTTCTACTTCTTTTTTTTTTTTCATGAAAGGAATCGCATCCATACATGAATGTAGTATCAACTATACCATCCTCAAACTTCATAAACAGTGAACATCAACCACGAAATCGTCGAATGAAACCAAGTAAACATCTTCCAGAAGAAGCCATTACAATAATGAATGAATGGTTTGAAAAAAATGTTGATAATCCTTATCCACATGTTAATGAACGTTTTGAATTAGCAAAAAATGGTGGAATTACTGTAGGGTGGTTTCATATTTACTAAATTACTGTCACCTAGATTTAACATCTGTTTACATTGTTCTGTTTGATTACATTTTGCATAATCAACAAATTTATCCAATTCAGTTAATCTTTTAATTGTTTTATACATCATGTCATGTTGTTTACTTTTGGTCGAATTTTCTCTTGATATATCGAGAATATCTTTTGCTGGTTTTGTCAAGGTTTTTGTTAATAAAATAAATCGTAAATTTGGTATAGCAATTACTTTATTGAATAAATCAACATTAGCATTATTGACTATATGATGTAAAATTGAGAATGTCTCGTTTTTTGGTATGAAATTTAAAACATCGGATTGAAGTAATAATGATTTATAGATTAAATCAGAATTTTCATTCTTTTTTGCATAATTATATATTTCATCAAAGTTTTGATTTGTGGCCATTTACACAAAAATAAAATAATCTTAAAAAGATGAATAGCAACAAAAATATACATTAAAAAACGTTTTAATATTTAGTTGTATTTCTAATATTCATGCATTGTTAAAGATTCTGAAGAAAAGAGATGTAATCATAATTAGATACTACCAAGTTACCCAATAAACTAATTTAAAAGATTTTTGTTTATTTTACAGAACAAATGCATAAAAGATTGTTATTTAAATTATTTTATTATTCTAACAAAAACAAAAGTAAATTATAAAACAAAAATATACTAAAACGATTTATAAAAATCTTTTTACAATGAACAGACGGAATAAAAAATTATCATAACGGAAATAAACTACCTTTTTTATCATTACTGGAAAAAAACCGAAAACGTACAGAAAGAAAACATTTACAAATAAATAAAGATGAAAAATAATTTAGTAACAGTACTTCTTCGTTAATTACATATTGCGTTCAGCATATAATTCAGAATAAAATTTTATTTTAAAGTTTTTATCTTTTAAAATTTTATTTTTTCAATGCAGAGTTCAATCAAACTTCGATAAATCGACGTTTCTATGTATAAAGAACGACTGAGTAATTTTTGAAAACATCCATACAGGTGATCTAATTCATCTCCAATTTTGATTGACACTTCTGATCTCCTTCTAGTGTAACATTTTACCTTTATGATTCCAAAGCCACCAGTAGCTTTAATAAGAAATTAGAAACTTCAAATGTTGACACTACGATGAACTGAATGATTAACACTAGAACGCCCCTAGCAGTGGTCATTTTGACCGTTTTGTGATTTTTATTCTTAATAAAACAAACTGCATACAATTTATTTAAAAATAAATTATGTCATAACTTTTAATTTGTCCCACAAAAATTATTTTTTGCAGAATTTTTAATTCATTGTTGCATTCAGAACCATTTTTAAGTATAAAATTTTTAAAAAACACAGTAACGGTCAAAATGACCGCTTTGGGCGTTCTAGGTCATGAAAATTTCCGGTCGTTCTAGTGTTAATACAACGGGTACCAAAAGTTACTATCGGATGAAAAAATATCTGCATAACTCACTCATTCTTTGACCTAACTTTAAATTGATTTTTATGTTTATTAGAGAAAGGTTCCAAGAAGTTCTATTCCATATATATATAAACTTTTGTATAAAAAAAAAAGTTAGTGCGGAAAAAATAATAAAGTTTGTAGCCTATGTTTTCTGTAAAGGTACCTATAATAGTATGTAAAGACTGTTCAGTTAGTTGCTACTGAATGAAATCTTTGTGAGAGTGGTCAAACGTTTCATTTTGTAGAACTTGGAATGCTCTACAATTCTACATATTCAAATGTTTTGTTCAACTTAAAATTTGGTCAAAAGACATTGGCTTCTACTATAGTCTGATACAACATTTTACAGACTTTTAAATTATTTCATTTTGTAAGGCTCTTTTGTTTGTATGAAACTACACCAGTGACTTTTCCTTTTATCGATTAACTTTATCTGAAAACAGATTTTATTACATTTTTGTACTTTTTCAGATGTTTGATATGGAACAACTAGGACTGAAGAAATCTACACTATTCAATCATTTTTAAATAATAGCAAATAATTATTTTGTCATCATCTACTTCATTATTTTAACATTAGAAATTATTTATGTTCCACTCACAACGTATATAATTTATTAAATACGAGTTCGAAAACACCGAAATTTTACTGTAATAAACTTAAACAACATTTTTTCAATTATTAAGAAAAATTTCGAGTAAATGGAATGGAATAGAACTTGGAACGTTTAGCTAATAAACACAAAAAACAATTTGCAGTTAGATCAAGAAATGAATAAGTTAGGCCAATTTTTTATCCGATAGCGACGCCCTACATATTGAAATAAAGTGCTTACCTAAATTTTCAAATTTTTTTTTCAAATTTTGATTAATACGTGTATTTCCTAATGAATACAATCGATTCTTTCGTTTGAGTAAACTTATTGATATTCTGAATTGTCAATTTTACCTATATATATAGACACTATTTCAGACCGATTTCTAGTAATATATAGTAGGATGTTGTTTACAACTGTTGATTTAAATGATCTAGCATTCGCTTATTAATATACATGTTTGATATCTATTACGTTATTGTTGTAACTCGTGTACATTTTGAATACTTCATATTCTCATCGTCATTTTCAAATAAAAATACTTTTCGCTGAATCATATTTGAGTAATAATAATTTACGCTAATAGTTGATTCAATAAACATCGATCGATATATATGTATTTTCACGTATAATTTGATTGAATATTTTATTATTTATCTTTATATTTCTTCAAAATATTTGATACATCAAATTCTCCATCATAAGCTAAATAATGACTTAAATATGATGATTCTTCTTAACTACATCTTTTCATTAAAAATCTTCATATAATTTAATATTTTATCTAATTTCATTAAACTAACGTTCATTTCTTTTTGTAATATTTTTCAATGATCGTTTTCTTCCTATTTAATAATATCTGGTAAAATTTTACAATTGTTTCACTGTAATAATAATTAAAATTCGTCGTTGTTCTGCGAGCAATCGGTTCAACTTGATATATAATAGTCCATATGTGACCGTCCAAAACAGTTAACCATTTCGAATGAATACGTTAATATTACTTCAAAATTTGTAAGCTCTTTAGAAAAGTCATAGATTTGTTGTTAACTGTATACTAATGAGCAACACAGTCAGATATAAAAATAACAAAAAAAACAATAAACGTTAGCTTTGAATTAAGTACAATGCATCTAAAAGACACATCCTTTTACAAATGGCTGTTATGAGACGATTTTACATACAATTCAAATAAGAGATAAAATTTTAAAGTAAAATTTGAACCTAATATATTTTCAAAAATAGTTAAGAAGTGAGATGCAGAGTGAGAAGAGAAGTCAGTTTATTTTTATTCTTAAATTCGATAATGGATTATTAAATATCATCACTTTCATTCTCGATTATCACCTAAAAAGAATTTAATATATTCAAGTATCTTTTAAAAATAAAAGATAAAATGAACTGTATTGTTGATAAAATATTTAACAAACATGTGAAACACATACATAAAAATATATAAAGCACGAGAAATATATATCCATTGAATTAAATTTTAAAACGAACATTGTAAGGACAATAACTAGAAAATAATAATTGACGAAAATCTTAATATATGAAGCAAGAATAATGTTGGGAATGTAGTGCGTCTCTTCTCATAAAAGCATCTGAAATATAACTTGCCAAAAAAATAAAAAATAGAAGAAAATAGTATTAAAGATTTAACAAAACTAAACAGTAAATCAATAACTTGTTGGAATTTTGACTGTAATGTGATGTGAAATATAGTTCAGCCATGATTTCTCTTTCTATGTACATATTTGATTTATTAAATGTTATACATAGCTGAAGAATGACAAATATCTCATAAAACTAAGCAAAACAAACGATAATCGTATACATGAATACTGAAATAACGTTCATTAAAAATTTGTTAAAAACCTTTTACTACTCATGTACTTTTATTTCCTTTATCATGATTATGATCTTCTCCATTTTTATTCGGTTTATTAGCTGATTCTGTTAACGCAGAAAGAATCTGTTTAATTGCATGATTTGGTTTTACGTCTAAGTTTTCTAGTTCCTCATTTGTCATTGGGCTCCTATTTGAAACTTTAAACCATTCTAAAATCTCTTCTCGTTCATACGTAAATCCGTCGGCTGCCACAACTAAAAAACAAGACTATTACGGTCTAAAAGGAAAACGTTTAGATGATCAAAGTTACTATTATAATGGGCATGCTACATTACTTGGATTGATGATAAATAGTAACTTTACTACATTTAAACTTACACTCCTTATTTATTCATAATAAGTAGGAGTTTTACAAAATTGAACCGAAAGCTATTTAACTATGCGTAAGCAAAAATAATGTTTCTCTTACCAGGATCACGTAAAATTTCTTTTGATATACAACAGGTAATACAATTAGTTAAATTTTGAGTTGACATTTGTTGTAGATTTTGCTGGATAGTTTTTTCATACGCTGCTTGTTCTGCATCAGTTATTTGTACAAGATCTTTCTTTTCAGTAACTTTTGTTGTCTTTTTATCAGGTTTTGGTTCCATAGTTCCCGTTGCATTTGATGCTGCCGAGGCTGTCGAATTGGTTAATGAGTGTGAATTTATCGATGAAGGTGGATATTCATAATTAACGTGCGAGAAGCCGTATGAGGAAGGAGGGTGATGATGATGACTATTATGAGATGACGGATAAGGAAGTGGATTGTCTGTGTTCAAAACTAAATTACCCTCCTCATTACGTTCGAGGGTAAAGGATGGACTCGAATATGGAGGAATGCTATGCGTCTGAGAAGGCATTCCATGTGCGGGATGATAGAAACTAATCGATATATAATCGTCGTATTGTGAGTTGTGCTGATTATGAGTGGGATAAGGCGCTGCAGATGCTGTGGATGAAGCTGTATTATTAGCCGATTGACTTGCTGTACTTGCCAGATGTGTATTAGATGGATTAGATGGATGGATTGGATTTTGACTATCGTCATTTAACTTTTTTTCATTTTTATTGTGATTTTTATTTACCAATTCAGGATTGATTCTCTCGACATATTCGGCAAAATCTGGATGGTTATTGTCTCTTGCAACTTCATTTACGGTTTTATTGTCAGCTAAAAAACATGATAAAAGAATTTTTAATAGTCAATATTGCAAATGTTTCTATTCTCATAGCTACTTAAATTTGATGTACCTAATAAGTCTAATTTAAATTGGCAAATGCCGCTGAACTCTGAAAATATTTGCAATTGCCCGACGTAGGCTAGATGATGAGCAAGATAGTATCGTCTATAGGGCGGTTTTTCGTTAACAATATTCGGCTCCTCTTCAATTAATTGTTTGCATAAGGGCCATTTACATTCTCTTGCATAGTTTAGTAATTCATCTAATTTTTTTAGACGTTCAATTTTTTGTAGCATTGTGGGATTTGCTTCTTTACGTTCACGAGCTATGTCCAAAGCTGTTTTATTATCTTTTGTTGGACATAATAAACGAAACGACGGATTTGTTGCTTGTAATACTAATACTTCGTTTAAATGCATTACATCACCAGAGTAGACAATTTGATGGAGAATATTCCATCTTCTATTGTGTGGTATGGTATTAAGCCAATCTGGATGAATCATAATTGATGCTGATACTTTTGACCAATTATTGTTGGTCTTGGCACACTCATAAGCTTCTTGTAGATCAGGCTCAGTTTCTAACAAATGCTGATTGGACATTTTTGTCTTTTATTTTTTTCTAAAATTAAAGATGAATCTTAACTACAACTGATTCATAGAAGTCTCAAGCGAAAATGAAAAATGCTAATAACAATTCTTATGTCACATAAGAATCTACTAATGACTTAAGAGTCGTAAGATATACCTCACGCTGAAAAGGTATCAATAAGTTTTATGCCTATAATGGTGGAAAAAAGATTTTGTCTATTGAAAGTAAGCAAGTAAATACTGTTTTTATTTGACTAACTGCCGCATGCAAGTAGAAAGGTGGCAGAACGGCTTAAGTAAACATAACTCTTGTATTGAATTGAAAAAATACAGAAAAGACTAAAATTATCTATTACACGTGAGAACACATTTTCAAGTTGTTGATTTTTAAAATTATTTTTGATCTCCTGCTATTTTCATGTGTAGAAAGAAAAAAATTCAAATGGATGTCCGAACAAAAAAGAGAAGGGCCTAACTTTTCTCAACACATGAATGCGTTTTACTAATAATCGTTTCGTATATTTTATACAACATAATTGTTCCAATAAGTGTGTCATTATAGGAAAATAGAAAACAATAATATCGAAAAAACAGTGCATAGTCATCAAAATTTGATTAATCATAAAGAGAACACAAACTTAACTTATTGTAGTTTTATATTTCAAGAACAAACATATAAATAAAAAATTTGTTTCACAAATTGCATATCGACAACTATTCTTATCGTAAAAATGTGAAAAAAAGAAACAATGTCACGAATAACACGAAGAACTTTAAAATACTTACCCATCATATATATATAACACTAACTCGGCAGTATCAAAACCTATTTCAAATAGGTTTGCTATACTGCCGATATAGGCTATTTGCAAACAAATCATTCTACAAGATTTGAAAAAGGTTGACAGTTGTCGACTGTTAGTAATCTGTCATTTTGCTCGTTGTATTGCAAACGATTAAAATATATATAACAGAATTCCATCCATTTCAGGCCGATGTTTCTTCTCCCCAGACATTTATCCAGTTTATATTTTTACTAACGTCTTTAATTATAATGAATGTAATAACATCTATTACAATCTTTGTTCTCGATAAGTTCATAAACGCATTGCATTCAACAGACAAACTTAAAGTTCTTATTCATTTCGAGAGAGAGAGTTAGAGTAGGACAGCACAGAAGGGAAGCAAAGCACAAAACAACACTACATACTGGAAGCGAACACTAATACTATTAATTTAAAAGCATCGATTTTGTTTTTTTGGACTAAATTTTCTATCGTGCTGGTTATCTGCAGAGCAATATCTTTATTTCAGACCATCATACTTTGATAAATCAATACTCATTGTTATGTTATTATTTTTCAATGTTAAATATGATGGTTCATCATGTGTTCGTAATGCAATGGATGTTAATAAATGAAATGTTACTTTATTATAGAGTTCTGAATACACGATTGACTTACGTTCACTAAGTATGGTGAATTAATCTCTGTAAAAAACAGAATCAAGAACACTATTACAACTAATAATGGCGCCATACATATACTTTTGCCGTGCGGAAATGAAAGCGGTTTTTTTCTAATTTCTATTTAATGGAGAAAAAAATTAGAGTTTCATAAAACGTGCCTCCGTAAACATTCAATAGCGAATGGAACAATGAACGAAAATTGCGCATAATGTAAAACTCTTTTCATAGCCAACTGCTTTTAACAATATTTTCGTAACAGAATGGATTTAAGACCTAGAGAAAATAAATCTCATATTTGTGATGTTTTAGTTGACATTTCACAAAAGTATCAAAGCTTCAAGCATCTTTACTGTGTTCACTCACTACTCGTCAGTCTCCGAGCTTTGGACATAATAAACGTGTTATCATATCTAATTATACTCTAAAATCATCAGACCATCATTCTTCATCAACATCTCAAAACAGTAGAACGCTCTGTCTCCCTCTCTTGTTCTTGCTCCAACCCACACAATTTTAAAAGAACACCTACAAATTTCTATAGAGAGATTATTCTGAACTTTCAATTTCAGTCTATTCTATAGTTCGTCAGTTTCGTTTCTTTACTATCATATGTCATTTTCTTTTATTGTCATTCACGTTCTCGCTATTTCGTTTTCATACTCGAATGCTTTCTTTATTGAAAGCACTTGCTAATCTCTGCATATGCTTTTTGCATTTTTTTCTATCCTCAAATATCGGTTTAATAGCTGGATGAGCTTTAAAACGTTGAAATTCATGATATGGATTCAAATTTGAATTAAATCAAGAGCAACCTAGAGTAAAGGACCGTATGAATAAAAATCGACGAGAAGTTTTATAGTACACGTAGGACATATGTGGTCATACGCTTGGGTATTGTTGAGTACTCCACAGTGGGGAACAACGTAGACATTAGGTGAAAAATCGAAATTGACATTTTTGAAAATTCGAATAGTGGACCATATGCAGCACTCAACGGCGAACAATTTTGTCGAAGACCGTTTGCTTCTATTATCGAAACAATTTTCGCATGCACGTGCACGAGAGAAGTGTTCAGTATAGTAAGCGCGCTAATTTTAACTAAAGTCCGTTCAAGATGAAACTTTCAGGATATGTTCTCCAACATGTGACGCGTCGACGTATGTATGCCCAAAGATGCCCAAACTTCAGGGTCCGGAGTTATAAGGATTTCAAATCCGTAAGGTTTTTGAAAGGTTTTTTTGCGGTTTTTCGGCACTTCATCTCAAAAGTAAGGACATATTTGGAATCAGCGCGCGAAACTGTATCGATCTGTATATCTTTTAAGGTCGAGAGTCTGTGACGTAGGAACTGTCCGCCTTACCATCAGGGCCGGCACTCCTCGCTCAGACTTAGACGGGTTTTGGTTAGAGTTACCGAAAAAGTTATTCGAAGTGACAAAGTCTCCACAGCAAATCTCCCCAAGTGCTGGAACAGTTGAAGCTGTGAACGGTGTTTGACTGGTAAAAACTACACTTCTAAGACTTCTAACAGAGAGAAGAGAGAGAGACCGTTCCTCGACCTAACACTGTTCTAGAACTTGGAGAGATTTGCTGCCAGTGACTCGTCCAGTTTTTTTTCTGGATGAGGGGTGGTGGTGGGCACTGTCAGGAGAGTTGCGCGACGTTATTTACGCTGTAAGACCTTTTTTAACCTTTTACTTGAGGGAGAAAGCTGTTTTCTAGAGGCCAGGTCTTTCTAAAAACGTTCTCAGAGTGTTGGTGAGGTCTGAAAATATCGTAATCGGACTCAGCGTACTCGAAAACCTATGGAACTTTAAAAAAAGTCATATTTGTCACCTTAAAACCTTCAAAATCCTCAAGATTCTTAGAAAACCAATTTTCTGAGCACTATATCGGCTGAAAAAGTGTTCCAGAGGAAAGAGAACATGCGAAAACCTATAAATCTGGTGTTTTGAGTGAAATAGATCAGTTTAAAACCAAATGTCCACGTGCCTACTGAAAATTCCCCACTGTGTACTCATATAACTTTTGGCAAAATACTCATGAGTATTGTTCATCTGATATTTTCACATAGAGTGATCTCAGGCAGCCAGAGTAGGACTACAAGTCTAGTCACAGACGAGTCCATCCCTGACTATATACAAAGAGACCAGTGAGGGAATAATAATATAAATATTCTATGTTTCTTCACTAAATTCTACGTTCTTTACACAGTTTCAGTCTAGCAAAATAAAACGATAAATGAATATTTTCTGAGTACTCACATGAATAACTCACTGAGTAACAATACTCAAAAATTGTTAGTCCTACTAATATGAGTACTCTTGGACGAATTAGGAGTACTTTCACTAGGAACGTTGTCCATCATTGATAAATAAAAGAACCATCGTACACATACATATCCTATAAAACTGGAACTATAAAGAGCAAACAATGTCATATGCGAAACAATCTTACAGCGTTAGAAAACGAGTCTACTACATCTGACATTTACTTCAATTCATTTACACTTACTTTCGGCAAACTCTCTCTGACAGTTCAAGCATCATTTATGATTACATTTTTGATACTATCCTCATCATGAAATAAAATCTGAAGATCAATATAAGAAAGACGTAAAAAAATCTGTGACTTACTAACTGGAAAGGTGGAGGAACATTTCAACCTTGAGCTTTCCTTAGTAGAATATACACGTTAAAAACGATCCTTTGTCACTGGATGTTTTAACAGAGCTTGGTATAAGAAGAAAAGGTTACAATGAATAAGTGATAAAAACTCTTATTCTATACACTCATTCCTCATCGTAATGTTGCATCAATTCATCTGGAGCACGGTTTACCAGCCATGTATCGACTTCTAGAATAGATTAAAAAAGTACCAGACCATGCTGAAAAGCAACGGTTTTATTGAGCTCCCTTATCGTCGATCCCTTCTCTATCATACACTCGTAACTCTAATTGTTTAGTCTTATAGATTTTTGAGGACCGAGTAACGCTTAAACATCGATAAATACAGAAGAAGTATCTATATCCTCCTTTAACCCTTTACGGCCGGCTGCATAAGCCATTTAGTAACAATATCCCCGTCTGTGTATATTCCTTTTCTGTCGGCTGCCAAAAATTAACTAATAAAAATATTCCTCTCTTTATATTTATTGTTTTGCTGTGACAGGGATCGGCAAAGTGTATTCTTTTAGAACAAAATTTCTTCGACACTTAATAGATCGATGTTACCGGTAGTCAACACCCGGCCGTAAAGGGTTAACGATCGTACTCTTGTACATATAGTTCCATATTGACATATAAAATATAAATAAATAAAGCTTATTCGCCAAAACTGTTTAGAGAATGCTTGCTTTTTTATCTTGGACCTTTGTTCTGACGATGAATCGTCTAATGTGTTGTTATTGGCTTTGTTTTTATTGAAAATGACCATTGATAGAAAGATAGCCCATTATCTAAAATCAAATCGAATTGAAATTGATTTGAGACGAAAAAATTTAAACAAGCGTTGAGCAAAGAAAAACATATTTTGATTAAAGATTGATAAATGTATACTGTTTTATATGCGCTATAAAAAACAGATGGTATGGACATCTTCTTCGGTGATAGGAAAAAAAATCGCATCAGTATACTTCAGTTTCGGTGAATTTTTTATTAGGATCTTTCTTTCGTGTTAGGACTGTAAAAGTTCTCGTTACTTCTTCGGCCGTTATCGACAACGCTAACTGAAAATACAGTTACCGTTAAAAACAACGGTAACTATCTTTCCAGTTACCGTTGAAATAACGGTAACTATCAGTTAGTTAATTTTGTGGTAACTATTGTTTAAGTATGACAGAAATATCCACGCAGCGGCTTAAAATGACTTCCAAAATCGTTAGTTTTCCAACTTTCATAAATGACATGGTTTTGTAATCTAATTTCGTTGATAAAAACAAAAGGATTTCTCAAGCTGACTGTGAATGCTGAGTTCTCTAGAGACCTTAAAACCGCAGTTACAAAACATTGAAGTTATATAATTTCGATTAGTTTAGTTGACTGGCATGTGTGTGCCAATCAAAACCATGTCATTTATGAAAATTTCAACAGTTTTAGTGGAAAACTAACGATTTTGGAAACCATTTTAAGCCGCTGCGTGGATATTTCTGTCATACTTAAAAAATAGTTACCACAAAGTTAATTAACTGATAGTTACCGTTATTTCAACGGTAACTGGAAACGCAGTTAGCGTTAAATCAACGCAATGGGAACTTTTACAGTCCTATTTCGTGTAGAACGATGTTTTGCTTGTTAAAAGTTAAAAATATACCACTATTTATATTTTTCTGCTCAAAGCGAGTCCGATAACGGGGTCATTGGACGAAAGCTTTATGTCTAAACAAGAAAAAGATCCATTTTTCTTTATTATTCTTCAAAATAACTACAGATTTATGTTTTCAATAAAAGTCTTGAGCAAACAAATCAATCATTTTCAGTTCAAGTAAAATAAAATTAATGTGCAGTACACAATAAGCAGAATACATATCTATTTATCTGATTAATAAGTTTGAGGGTAAAACTACTCTTTCAATATCTGACAAAACAAAGAAATAATAAAAAAATAGATGCTTCTGGTGCTACTAGAACTTGACTTACAAAGGAACCACCCAAGGTGGCCAACCGCTTTATCCTCGAAACGTACATGGTATAGATAATTTTTTTATACTGATCACGAATCTGATATCCAGTCGTGCCCATATGGTGTTTCGAAGTGAATCTTCGAAAACTGATCTCTGGAGGCTCATCTTAAAATGTAAGAGGAAAAGATTTTAATCTGTTTGTCTTCTAGAGTATGTCCAGTTACATACATGGAAAAACCTTCAGACGTGAAGATAGACTTCTAACTCCGAAACACCATATGGGAACAACTGGATATCGGATTCGTGAACAGCATAAAAAAATTATCTATACCCATGTACGTTTCAAGGATAAAGCGGTTGGCCACCTTGGATGATTTTCTCATTAAAAGTGAAAAAAAATGAACTACTAGCTCGTTCTTGGTACAATATTTTGATTTTTTTTAAGTGTCTTATTTTCTTTTCCCGTTTTTGATCTTGACTTTCGTTTTCGAGTAGCAGTACTATGAAGAATAAACGAAGTCGATGTACTAGGTATTTGTTGAGTACTAATAATTGATTGCAAGAGATCATGTGAAACAATTATCACTTTTGTTAATGGAGGCGAAGACATTGGTGTTTGAATAAATTGTAATTGAATGAGTTGTTGTTCTTCTTGCTGCAGTTCCATTGGTTGCAAATGTGCACGTGAATAAACCGTTGAAACGGGTGATAATAAGTGGTTAGTCTCAGATGTTTGTAAAGATTGTGGCATGGCTAATAAATCATCTAATGATATTGCTGACGTAGGATTATCATCTTGCCGTATTTTTGATAAGTCATTATCATTTGCTGAACTGTTAAGCAGATCATCGATCGATACTTCAGACAAACTCGCCGAATAATCGGTATCTTCTTGTTGTCTGTTTAATGAAATCAGCTGTGAAAAAGTTGGAGTACTCGATGGATTTTGAACGTCTGAAACACAGGACAATAGACAATGTCATAGAATGTCGACAATAATGCTGCGCCTAGGTTACAAGAAGGTTTTAATCTCGGCTAATGTAGCATAAGCGTGGATTACAGACACAGAACTAACTATTAAATACTCAATAAACGAGCTCTTACATTCATTATTGTTATCAGTCGTTTGTTGTAATTGATTATCATCCTTGATGTTCCGATATTGGGATGTTGACAATAAAATATCTGATATTATTTTATTTGAGTGATTAATCGGTGTTTCAATTATACGTTCAGGTAAAGTATATTTTCCTGTCAATGGATCTTTCTTCAACTCGGTAATAATGGTAGTGGTTTTCGTATTCCAATTCTCATCTTCCATATTCATATATAACGGATCATACGCTATATTAGACATCGATATCAAAGAATCATCATATACTTCATAGTGGACTGATTGAGGTGTATGTAAACATGCTATCTCAGTCGAATCAGATCGTTGACGATAAGAATAATGTTCACAATTTGATGAGAAAGATTCGGATTGACGACACTGATACTTTAGAGTTGAAGACTCAATTAGTGATGGTGATGATATCGATTTTGTTGCTGTTGTTAAAGACAACTTATAAGATGATTGATCTTGATTATCTTGTTCTTTGATGACTGTACATGGCGAAGACAAACCAGCAAGGCTTTTATTGTGGTCTTTTGGTCCTAAAATGAAGATAAGATGCATGTGTTAACTGAATGACAAGGTAATTTTTTACTCGGGCGTCCTTCATCAAATAAGAGCGTATCAGTTTTCTTTCTTACCATCTATCTGTTCTATTGGACTCTCTTTTTGCTTTTTTATATTGATATTTTCGTTTATTTCTGTTGTAGTTAAATCAACAATTTCTTTTCGTTTTCGATCATTTATTTCTTTTTCTATATTGTCATTTTTTTGACAATTAATGAATGGCGATGGAGGTGGCGAAAATGAACAGGCGAGACTGTTAAGGGAAATCGGTCGAAGAAAATTCGGCTGTTCACTGTCATCAAGGATTCCTTTACATTGTACTGTTTGACAACTTCTCTCACATGTTAATCTCGGCAATAATTTACGTCTTTGTTGTTCTAATGAATTATCTAATGAAATCGATGTATCACTGTATAATGTTAAGCTTTTATTGAAAAATGCTTGGAAATTATCATCGTCAATTGATAATACTTGAGGGTATTTAGATAAATGTTGCTGTTGATAATATCTTTGATATAGCTTTTTTTGTAAATCTTTCAAATGGCGACTTTCTTGAAGAAAAGAGAGAAATGTTTTAGATAATTCTTCGGTTTCTAAATATTCTAATATCAATAAGGCTTCATCATTTGACGTTAATGGTGCTGTTGTAGACGATATGTCGCTCATACTAAATTATCTTTAATAAAAAAAAAACGAATATATACAATTTTCTAGGGATTAAAAGAAATCAGAACTTAGCACAATATCGTCCTTTAACCAATGAACAATTTAATTTGAACGAGGAACATAATATAATCGTATACCTATTATCACACGGATGTTAAAAAAATAGCAATTATTTATTTTATCTCTTCGACGAACTTTCTCTAAAAAAGTCATGAAAAACTCTCAGTGTCTGCGAAAAGCATTAGCAAAGAAGATGACAAAAGAGTCTCATCGTCAAAGAATTATTTTTTAAAGTTTTTGTCACATTTTTGTCTTGAAGCGCTACGCTATTAAAGTTGATAAGAATATTTCTGCCAAAGAGTCAAAGAATTTTTTCTCTTCAATGGCATCTGAAAATATTTTCTTATAGTTTTAAACAACTCATTTTTTTGATACAAGCTAAAGTTTTTCGTCCCACTTTGTTATATAAGACTTCAGATGTAAATATAATAAAGACAACAGAAATGATTGAATTGACTTTACTAACACTAATGTTTTCGTTTATTTATTTACAAACACGAAACATATCTGAGACAAATTGAAACCAAAAAACGACGGTTCATCATCATAAATAGATTTTCTCGTTTATTTTAGGTCAACATTAATCGTGATATGCAAATACAAACTGTTCCAGTGATAGTTACTACGGATGAAAAGAACAATTAAAATAAACCAAGTAAAGGAAAACAATTATTAAACAAAACAAATTTCATCAATGTTCTGTTATATCGGCTTGTCCAAGCGTGACGCTGTGACATTTTTGACATAGTAATTTGAGCTTTCCTCAAAAAGTGTATAAGCTAGAACCGTCATTCTTGCGCCATTCGACGCAGCTCGCCATACTCTACTTTTGGTATAAAAATGAAGGTATGTGGTTAAGGACTCAAACTTTTAGAAGCGTTTTTCGGCGCGTGACGCTGTGACAAAAAAAGGCCCTAAATTCGAAGTGCTTCTCGTTAAAAGCTAATTTGCTGCGAATTTAGAAGAGCTAATAAAAAGCGTCTCGAGCAAAGTTTGTAGAGGAGTAAACGAGCTACTGATTGTTAAAAAAGAATCTTTCCAAAGAGCTTTCCATCCCTCAATAATTGTGTTTTATCGTCGTGACGCTGTGACACTCGTTTTTCCCAACAGAGTTTGGAGCACTAAACATTGCTCAAAGGGTTTCATTTTCACATCAGACTTAGCTTTAGACATCTAATATAGACTAAGGTGAAAATAAAGCTGAAAAAATGTTTTCACTTTCTTAGAATTGTGTGAAAATCTTAAAACTTAAAACTTTATTAAAAAGCTTGTTCGGAGTCTAAACTTCAAAAGAAACATATCATCTTGTAGAGAATCGAATTCTCTATCGATTAGTATGGTCTTCCATTTTTATTAGGAAAAGTGTCTAGGTGAGGAAACTGAAAATACAGTTTTCAAAAAATGTAAAACTGGATTTTTAGTACCAAAATTTAACGTTTTTCAAAAACTAATATGAGATTCGTAATCAGCGTCAAAAACTGCATTTAGTGATATGATCCTATCAGTTCTACTCTAAAATATTTTTTTCAAAAACTTGATCAGCGAAGTCTCGAGTTACGTGGACAAGCTGTATACGGTGATTTTCTTTATTTTATAAAATCGGACTCGTGATAAAAAGAAAAAGAGGAGCTAGCCAATGTGTGCTCAAACTGCACAGTAACATATTTGAATCTGAATTTTTCTATATCTTAGATGAACTAGCTCTTAAATTTATTTTCGATTGATCTCTACGACGTGACAGAGACAAGACAAGACAAAGTACGCACGGGCATACATTGTTTTGATATGTATGTTATTCGCTGCTACTGATAGTTCACCAATTATAAACGATACATTATGCATTCGTAGTTTAAAAACCAAACGATATAAACATTATGGCTCCTGTTACCACAGTAACTATCATCAATATGGCAAGTACAAAACTTTGAATATTTTCAACGAATAAAATCTTCCAGCATTTCTCATCAGACTTGTCCGCACAACGCTAAGTGGATAAAGTAGAAATTGTACAAATGTTTTTCATTAGGATTCGTAGCTTTTTTTATCCCTCTCAGTTTTGTAGATCGAACCAACTCTGTTTTCCTTCATTTGGAGTAGGAATACGATAGAAAATATCTTTATGTCAGTATCTCTTTCAGTGAAACATTTGTCAGTTAAGAATTTATATTTGTTCTTTTTTGTTTACTTCTTTTTTATTTTTATTTTTATTTTTTTCAAAAATTTGTTCTTTTTTACTACTTCTGGTTCTAACCTTAGTTGTCTTATTAATTTTGTTCTTTTTTATTACTCTTTTTATGTTGTTTGGCTTCAGTCATTTATTACAGGTTAGTGACCTTTGATGACTCTCACTTTTCGTGAATAAAACAGTCTTAGTCTTAGAAAAAAGAGCTTGGCTTCGCTTCTTATGAAAAAAAATCTAACATTTGTTGGTCACTATCCTACGGCCATTGGCAAAAACGGCTTCCATTTTTACATAAATAATAAACGATTATAAATCACAACGCTTTATGACAGTACTGGACAAAATTATAGAAACGATTTATTTTTGATTTTTCTCCTCAACCACCCAGCCACACAAAAATTGGTCCTAAAACGCACTTGTTATCTGTTTTTCAAAAAACGCATTGTTCGTGTGACACTCTTCATAATTGGATCGTCCATTATTTTTTTTAAAAAAAATCAATCAAGGATAAAAAACCAGTCAATGCAAAAATACTGGAAAACCTTGTAACGTAAAAACTGATCTTAGAAAAAATGGTTGAAAAAGATAGCCATCCTCTTAAGAGGTTGTGACCGTCCTCGTAACAGATTGACCGACCATTTAAGAAGTTGTGACCACCTAAAAAACATTCCCCTGATATCAGTCGATATCAGACAGGTACGTACGAGGCTGCGACCGACCTAAGTGGTTGTGATCGCCAGTTTAAGGGGTTGTGACCGAAAGTGATATCAGATTTTAAGTAGGTTCGAAGAAACCAACGATAACAGCGGTTTTTGAGTATATAACTGGAACTCCGTCTTCTTCGTACTCTTGGAGGGAGTTTCACAAAATGAAACTGATGGTCTAAAACTGAAAAAGAATGAAAAGGCGGATATTTCTTCGATATTTCGATTGTGCTTATATACTCAGCTGACCTCAAAACAAGACGGTGTATGATTAGTTGCGTTTTTCAACCGTTAAAAACGGAATAAAAACGCGTGAGAACGGAAAATGGAACAAACGTTATGTAACGCGTTTACACGCATTGTATCCCATAGAAAATGCGTGAAAACGGGTAAAAAAACGGGAGTTTCGCGTTTGAACGATTTTTTTGTGCCTGGGCATAAAAACAAGAACAAATCTGAAAAAAGATTTGAATAGCCGAAAGCTATTCAAACCTAGGAATTTGAACATCCGTAAGCTCCAAGGTTACGCCTGCAGCTGAGAGCAATATTCTTAGCATGGGAAGACCATATGACATCGTGCGAAAGAAGAACACCAAGGCAACGAATAGAAGAAACAACTATAAGAGGAGAGTTATTTAAGTCGCGCTGATTAAAAGCAAGAGGAAAAGATTGAAAGGAAGCCATTAACATTTTCGTGGTATAACTGATAATTTGTTTGCACTTCTTTCGTGTATCGTTTCCAGTGTGTTCGTGTTAATATTTCAATTATTATATAGAACTTTAAAAAATAATGAGTTGGCGATGAGACTATTCCCTCGTTGTTGAGTTTGATGGATAAAAAAAAAATGAGTTCCAAAGCAGGAACAGGGACATTTTCTCCGACAATTTGCTTACCATCTAGAAGTATATTGGACATATTCTGGGATTGTCGCAAAGAAAAGTGGTTTGTTTCAAAAGAATAAATTTACATTAGACGAACTGTTAGCAAATACTAAAACCGACAATGCAATGATTAATTTAGATGTAATCTGATCACGTAAAGGAAAAACCAGCGTGTCATTTTTTTTCATTCGTCATTTATTGTGTGTGAAGAAACGAATAGTATTGAATGAGTTATGCCAGTTTGATGTAATGGTGCTTGTAGATCATAAAACATTAAGTGAACTTATATTTAACTTTATTCTTAAAACTATATACACAAAATCATTGGCCCATCTTTATTTATGAGTTTTTTTAAAGCCTAAAGTAACAAGTCTTTAAATTTGACTGGAAAGTCTTTATAAACTAAGTGAAATAGAGCTAACATTTCTGGACAAAATAAGACATCTCAGAGATCGTCACAATCAGTTTGTAAAAGGTCTCTGATCGTCAAATTTTGCAAAAGAGACAGAAATATAGCAACATGTCTTGTATGTCCATTGTTCCAAATACGTGCAGGCATAAACTGACTAGTTTGATGAAAAAACGTAGTGGGAATCCTAGAGATGTCTCATTTTGTTCAGAAATACCATACAATCGTAATATGGTAAATACTAGATCAGCAACCGTGAATGTTACTTACAAAACTATTCAATTTGCATCAAAAGAAAATCTATTGCTATTAATTGGGTGTCCATGTCTGGACATTGGCCAATTCCGCCGGTCTCCAAAAGGGTGAAGAAGTGCCATCATTGATTATAACTAACAAACCGTGAATTTGCGTTATAATTTGTGAATAAGAACCTTGCAAGTATCAGCATCAGTACGAGCAAAATTTAGCTGTTGTTGCTTTTATTATTTTAAAAAATTTTGTTGTTTCTTTCATCATCAACATCATCTAGACAAATAATATATAACTCGAGCTTGACAAATGTAGTACAAAAAAAGTAAAACTGTTGACAATGAGGCAAACGAAAAAAAAGAGAACAAAACAAACAAACCAAAAGAAGCCATTTATATGTCGCGCCTTTTTTTAAACACATCTCATGTCAAATTTCTTTACTAATCGGTCATTACATTCACCCCGCTGTGTCATTATACTCACTCCACTTTCCTTCACAAAATACGTTTCATAATGGAAACGACAGAATAATAAAAAAAACAAAAAAACTTGACCGGTATAACTGAAAACAAATGAATGTGAAATAGAAACAAACACTTAGAAAAATAACCGGACATAGATGACACTCAACATCGTTGTTTCGCTCTGGGATGAGGAAGAAGACGAAGGGCTAAGTTTTTACACTAGTAGTGTCAGACATCCAACGCAAAATTGTTTGTACTATATACATTACAAGAAGAAAAATATTGAGCATGGCTGACACACACAAAGTGTGTAATAGAAAACAAATAACTAATAATAATACATAGAATATACAAAAAAAGAATTGAACATGTGTGCGTTTTTCTTATTCTTAAATCAAATGTGTAGCTGATCAAAGACTAATAATAAATAGACGAAAAAAATGCTTTGAAAGCACAACCAAATATACACACTTTAAAAATGGCAGATAAGAAAAAGTGAACAAAAACAATGATGGCACTTATTTACATATGCATTGTATTGTGTTTGTGTTTTTCAAAACAAAAACAAGAAAAATGACTGATACAACGACGTGTTGTTATTGTTTTTTTATAAAAAAACATGTGGAAAAAAAAACAAGACAAAGTTTTTGTCGGAATGAAAACGAGAAGAAAAGATAGAAGATATGAGAAGGAGGAGGACCGTCGAACAACTCCACACAACCACTCTCTGTCCCTCACTCGAACTTCTTAATTATTCATCACCAACCCCCTGAATGTGTTAACAAAATTAGAAAAAAAAAAGAAGACAAAAAAAAAATTTTTTTTGTTTTTTCAATTTTAGAAAGATAATTACCTTTTTAACTACTTGGTTCGATAGCAGAAGAAAAAAATAATAAAAAAAAAATAGAGAAAGAGAGAGAAACACGAATTACGACATAATTTTATATAAGACGGACAGTTACTAGAAAAGAGAAGAAACAGTGCTGTCAGATCCTATTCGATGTGCGTTTTGCTTAATCGCCGAAGGAAAACAATTAGAAATAAGCCGATAAAAAAAAATACAAACAAACAATGAACATGTGTAGAGTCACTGGTCTAGTATCAAAATACAATAAAAAAAGAAAACAACACGAAAATGAATATCCTATGCTACACAACAACAATGATTAGCTAGTGTGATTTTTTCACAAAAGAGTCGATTTTTGTTAGCGCGCATGTCCCTATAAAAGTAAAGAATCAATCAATAGGCAAAAAAAGTGAAAAACAAGTAACAAAAAGGAGACAAAATCACACACACATCTGTTCTAGTTAATTTTAATATGTGCATATGACCACGGGGTTTATACTTTGATAGGGCTATAAAATGTTAAGAAACATACACTCACGCTGATAGAAAAAAATTGAATTAGTTAATACAAAATCAAACTATGTCTTGTTTCCTTCTTTTTCTTCATGTGAATCTTTTTTCTCTCTCTTACCATACACGTTCTGGCAACAATGTTGTTGGACGCTGATGATGATTAATAAAATTGATGCCTGCTGTGGATGATGAACGTCGACAACAATTGTTAGCTGATGATGAACGTAAAACATGATGATATGGATATGATAGTGGTGGAGTTGTAGCAAAAAATACCCTGTTATTAGATGTAGATGGTTGTGGTGGTGGTGGTGGTGGTGGTATGTCTTTTAATGGATGTGATGAATTTTGTTTGACTATAAATCGATGATGAGCAGTTTGAAAGTTATGTGGATTATTAAACAACAAAGGAACAGTTGCTGATGGTGATGACTGCTGTTGCTGATGTGGTGTAAGATGATGAGATGGTGACTGTTGCTGAATATTTGACAGATGGTGAACTGACGGATTTTGTGGATGAAGCGGTAACGTCGATTGTATTTGATACAAGTGTAAGAATGAAGGTGGAGCAACAACTGACCGACCGCCAAACTGTTGTCCATAATATAAAAGATCTGTATCCGTATGAGCACGATGATGCAATGGTAAATTTGATTTTATTGGTGGAATATTTGAACCTGTTAAAAATACATGGCTTGGATGTTGTGGTAATGAATGATTAACAGTGTTTGGATCAGCAAGATAAAACTGTGCATGATGTTCAATAGAGGAAGGCGTTAATGATGGAAGTGATACTTTATTGATAATTTGTTCGGGAACAATTTCATTCTCTCTTGGCTCTTTTGTTTCTTCTAATTTTTCTCCTTGTTGACTAGTAGTAGTAACTTCTTTTCCTTCTATTACTGTTGTTGCGACTAATTTTGCGGGCCGATGAACTACGGTTTTGAAACTACATGCTAGAAAATCAGAACCATCACCAAATATTTCTTCATCACCGCTTGTGGTCATTGTTGCAGATGATAAACGACGTCGTAAACTATCGAAGTTTTCGTCATCATCCACATCATTTTTATCTGAACGTTGTTTTCCCTGAGGTTTTTGCTGCTTCTTTTTCATTCGTCTTTTTAATATTCTTGTGACAGATGAATCTGTTTCTAGAATATCATCATCGTCTTCATCACTATTATGTCCTAGAGCTTTGTGACCTAAATAAAAATAACATTCGAACTTGTGAACATTTCTACAAGCTGCATTAGCATTGGTTCTCAACATTTTCTTTTTACAGTCAGAAAATGAAGTAACTAGAACTGACACTAACCTTTAAGTGCATTTGTTTTATTTATTTTGCTTCGACGTTTTCGATTTTTCTCACGATTTTGACGACGATCAATACTCGAATTACGACTTGAACTACTTTCATTCCATGAGCGATCATTCATTTTTTCACGTTCTTCAATCATTTTTGTTATTGATAATGCATCCTTGGTAAATGTTTCTAATCTACGAATACTATCATGTCTAAAAGAGAGACGAGAAACAATTAACGCGGGACATTTTCGTTTCAAGTTCAAGTTCAATTTATTTTATGTCTTTGATGTTGACAACGACAGTGAAATTAACAAAAGAAAACTTTCACTAAGTCACACCATAATGAAAAAAACAAGTTTCGAATGACGCAGAACCACACCGTATGTATCACCTGTACTACGTAACTAACAAAGGTTTTTCAAGGTGAGTTGGATAAAGAAATAACAAAGATTAGATTGTTTTTGAAGCCTAACTCATTGTTAGCTTAATTCGTGAAATAAAAAAAGCCTAATAATACTACCTGACTCTAGTTTATTTGCTTTTCAGCTTCATGATGACATTTCACAGAGGCACGCAACGGTTACCGTTATTAACCGTTAACCGGAACCGGTCATAACCGATTAGTCGTAACCGCAAATAACCGCTTTATAACCCTTAGTGTATATTTGGTTTTTAGTTCTTTGATATGTTTACATTAGAAGTAGATAAGGATGGTCTTTGCCCTGACGTTTTAGTGCTTCTGCTATAGTGACACAGATGCACTTCAAACCTGTGTGGTACTCAAATTCATTTGATGAAATGCTGAGATTCATAATGAAAAGGTCAAACATTTTATTTAAAAAAAGTCAAATTACTCTGACTCGCCGATGCTGCCACGTAACAGCCGTTTTTGTGCAACGTAGTGGAAACTGTCACTATAGCAGATGCACTATAACGTCAGGACAAAGACCATCCTTGTCTACTTCTAATGTAAACAGATGTCAAAGAACTAAAAACCAAGTATACACACTAAGTTGTTATAAAGCGGTTAAGACTAACCGTTCGAACGGTTATTTACGGTTACGATTAACTCTAACCGTTGCATATCTAATTTCACATCGGGCTTGCAATGTGATTAAAAAAGGTACGTATAGATTAGTATAAACATGTTGACATAAGCTTTATTCTTCCAGAAACAAGCTAAAAAATTTCATCGTAGTACAGATCAACACACAATCAGTTTTGTACGACTAGTGACTCGGCTACATGAACTTAGTTTAGATGTAAACTGTGGAAATCTACTACTTTCTAGCACATATGTTTGTTAAAGTTGTAATAAGAACCTTAAGCTGACTGCTCATGAAAAATTGCTGGTTTCCAAGAATGAATTAGTATACTGCGCTTAAGTTAAAATAATTACCTTAATAATAAGCTTGGTGTATTCAATGGAGTATCTTTCAGTGTGTGATTGTTTTTAACCCATGGGTGTTCTAATACATTAGCCGCTGTATATCGAGAAGATGCGTCACGTACTAGAACAGAAAAATAATGTTTAGTTTGGTGAAATTAATAGTATCGAAGGCCACATACCAAGCAAATGTCGTATTAAATCTTTCGCTTCTTCTGATATATTTTGCCATTCTTTTACTGGAAATTCATATACACCTTCTTGAATACGTTCGAATAGCAAACTCTACAAATAGAAACAAAGTTTTCAAATATTTTAAAAGAAGGTTTGATAAAGATCTCTATACCTGGCATTTTTCACATTCTTCTCCACGAGCCCATCCACAAGAATGACCACATGATCCATAAAATGGCGGATAACCTGTAAAATATAAACGGTGTAAGATTTATAAACCATTTATTGTAAAAAAAATGTCTCACCTGAAAGCATGATGTAGATAATTACACCCAAACTCCATAAATCACAACGTTTATCATACATTTGTAGTGAACCTTCCAAGCTTGTCCATGCATCGACTACTTCAGGCGCCATGAATTCTACGCTACCAACGGGTGTTGATAATTCTGGTGTAGTAATTGGTGTTGTTTTACTGCTATTTAATTTAATCGATGAGCCAAGGTCAAAATCACATAGTTTAACCGGTACAACGGAATCAGTACGTTCAACTAAGATATTTTCTGGTTTGAGATCTCTGAAATTAACGAAAGGATCCATCTTACTAGACAGTTTTCTAATGATGTAATAGAATTCATACCTGTGTGACATGCCTTTTGCATGTATGAAATTCAGTGCATTAGCTATATCATGTACAATAAGACTAGCTTCACGTTCAGTTAAACTACCGCGATTCATTATATGTTTGAGTAATGGTCCTAAAATGGAGAAAATATGGTCTTATAAAAACAAGAACATTTCAATCAACTAGTGTGTTTACCTCCTTCCATTTTTTGAAATACAAGATAAAATGACTCATCATCTTCAAGAAAATCAATTATATTCAAAATATTATCACAACCACGACAATGGTAATAGATATCAATTTCTTTGAATACACGATTTCGATTAGGATGACGATGTTTATTAATTATCTAAACAAAGCCGAAGAATAAAATAAATATACATGAGGTAGAAAACCCACGAGTAAAACGGTGTGAAATAGTACGTCCTGAAAGAATGCAAGTATCAGTATCGTTTCGGGCTATCCAGAACACGCATATTAGCTATCTTCTTATTGTTTTCGAAAATAATAACCTTCAAATCGACAACAGAGCAACAAATAAGCATTCCACCACTGATGACTTTATAGTGGAGCTTTAAGTCTAAGATCGATACAGCCTTATATCGCTGGTTTATACATGTTCGATATTTAGAATGTCGGTCAATCAATTAGTTAATTCCTCTGGGTTATATGAATTTACAAGGAGCGTGTTAAAATATTTTTGATCAAAAAATTGCCAGGTATTCATTTTTCTTTTGTTTCATTGTTATGTTATGAAAACAACTCATTTTTTTAACACTTTTTTTAGATTGAGACTACATTTGTCACGCCAGAAGTATCAACGGTTGGTGATAATAGTGCAATTACACAAACTTTGTTTGGGTTTTTAATCTTTAAGAAGCGTCTATATTTTCATCTGTAATCATCATCCAGATAAAGATTTTAGCACATTAGAAAAATTCTCGTCAAATGGAAGACCTCCCTTAGACTAGTGATGTAAAGAGCAAGTTACAAGACAACTTCCGATGGAAACTTTTAATTTCGAGTTTTTGACTGCTCTCATGGCTTTTAACGTTAAATATAGATAATGATGCTACCAAAAAGAGTCAATCAAACTAGTCCAAACGTACCATGATACGTGTGAAAAGAAAAGGGACTAAAAATGACACCAAAAACCCAGCTTTAGCTTCAGTTTCGCGGGAAATGAGAAACATAATAAACAATTCCTCTAATATATTTATCCCTGGGAATAAAATAGAGCTTTAGTATTAAAAGCCAAATCTTCTATTTAGTCACCATTAACTTGGCTTTTCATTGTTAAACATTTTTGTCAATGAACAACAAATATTCTTTAGTTAAATATAAAAATATATTTATAAACAATCCCTCTTCCGTTGCAATTTCACTTTAAAGGTTTCCGAGATATTACATTATCTGATTATTCTTCATCATAAAGAAAAGAAGATGGAAGACTATACGCCTCGCAAAAGTTATATTTCTTCTATAATTAATAAGTGATACCTATTTTTTTCAGTATTAAACATTTTATGAATGAAATGACTACCAAACTTCTATTTTTTTTAACTAAAAGGTCAATGAGCACTAAAAAGAAAAATTTTTTATCACCAAATTGTGTAAATTTCTTGGACAAGGATTTAAAAGATAACGGTGATTAGCCCGAAAAGATCACGGTTCTTGAATAATTCACTTTTTGGACTGAAAAGTTAATGGAAAATACATTATTTAAAAAAAAGACTGAAAAGATAACGGAAAAAGGGCTTAAAAGATAACCAAAAATGTCTCCATCTCAATGGATACAACGTTTATCAAATAATGATCACCAAACATTTGACAATTTTAAAATGTGGCACGAATCGGCACATGTAGTTTCAATTCAATATCAACGTTGTTCATGCAGAACTTTTTGCAAGCAATACGTCTGCAAACATTTGATAGGTCTCAAGATGATTTTCGGTCTATGTCGTTTGACACAAGATCGTTTGCCAATGGGAAAGAAACAAAAAGGTCGGCCAAAAACAGCAAGTTTGGCAATGTTGTTTTGATACTGTTTGCTGTGTTCAAGAATGTAAAATATTATCTTGAAAATAAATACTATTAAAACAACACTAGGCTTTTGTAGCACAAAAAGGAGCATTTGGATCCTTAGGGCGTCAGAAGGCAGGTAATTAAGCTGATTGATCACATCGTTTTCTTTTTTCGGTACTTTTTATCCATAAACCGAAACCGTTTTCTTTTCGATCTTATTTCCGTAGTCTTTTCGGTTGTTTTTATTCCATTATCTTTTCGGTGTTATTGATTTAAAAATCGGCGTAACCGTGATCTTTTCGGGCTAATTGCCGTTATCTTTTCACACTTTATCCAAATTTGTTAAAAGATCAAAGGATGATCGTACTTCAATGATCTAAGCTAGTTTAACGACTAAAAGCTTGACAGTTCGGTAATCTCTATAGCTAATATTAGAATACGTAGTAAACATTCTATACTTATCTGAAAAGAAGAAGGCGCATGTTTGTTTAACAAGACAGGTTGGTTTTCTGTCTTCTTTCAAACTATTAATTAAGTTCCCCACTAATTCAACTTTCTCGTCCTCTTTTACTTGTACGTTACCAAGTTGTCTCTTCATCTGAGTGACTATTTTTACTTAAGCTATTATTGTATTTACAATAAAAAAAACTGCACGTACGAAGGAGTGCTTACTAAAGTTCGATTCTGTCTAGCTAAATTTATAATTCGTTTCGGCAAAGTAGAATTTTAGTTTTAACCACCACAGATACTGTGATAGCACCAATATGAGTATCATCGACCTTCATAATCTGATATTAACAAAAGTAAGCTTAAGTAACAGTTACCTCATAAAAAAATCTTCGGAGGCATACGAATGCACATGCATTTAAGAAAAATAAGAGTTAATTTGGTCATTATTTTCTGAGAGAAAACTGTTAATTAGCAGTTAATTAATTAACTAATTCCATTACTAGAAGATCATATTACGTTAAAATGTACATACATTCTAGTATTATTAAGTATGTATTAACGCACAACAAATTTTGTCCTATTTATTCTATTTTTATCCACGAACAAAAGATTTGTTTATGTTGAAATTAAAATGCCTACAGCTATTTTAATAATAAATAAATTTTGTGCATGCATCTATATATAAGACCATTACCCACAAAACCCAAGATTTTTTATCTATATTAATTTGTAATTTGACTTCTTCTCACTCTCTCTCTCTTTCAGAGAAAAAATATTCGATAATTCAGTTACTGCACAATTCTAATGATTGAAATAAGACAACTACGTTTTTTTATTTTTACTCTATGTCGATAGTATCGCTCTCCCATTAAATTTCACCTATGTTTAGTGTAAAAAAAGCGAACATACACAACATCGATGTGAATATACTGATCACTTTTGACCTTGACAATGTACATATGTGTCAAAAGACAGTGCAAGAGAAATGCTAAACAATATATTTCATTTACCTTCACGGCATATTCTTCATTTGTAAGTTTATTACGACAAGTTTTTACGACTCCATGTGCACCTGTGCCAAGTAAATCATCAGTCAACTTGTACTTATCTAGAAAGAAAACAACCCAAAACAAATATATAGTGATCACTTAGAATTATTCAATATATTTACCACAAAATGATGTATGTGTATAAGAGACTGCTGTACGACGTTTCTTTTTCTTTTGTCGTTTTTGCACACTATTCGGTGATACTTCATTATTCGTTGAGTCACGTAAAATCAACTCTACAAAATAAATAATAATTATTGTTTCACCTTTTATAAATAAGTGTATAACGTCATGAATTTGATTAAGTGAACTTAAATGTATTGTAACAAAAAATTAAATCGAAATAAAACGCAAAGCGAGCACGCATAAGTCTAAATTACTTGAGAGATTTTTCCTACTAAACGAAATGGTTTTGGAAAGCTTTTTTAAATTTCTATTCAAACGTCTACATGAATGATATGTCTGAACATACCGGTAGTTGGAACAATATCTAGTGATGATGGTCGTTTAAATTGTGATCGTCGAACCAAATTGCCACCAGTACTACTACCAAACGGACTTCTTGAACTACTCGATGAATCACCTCCAATATCATGTCCTATATGATTCAGTTCTTCTTCACTCTAAATACAAACACAATCGAGGATAAATAAATAGATTTTAATATATTAGTGACAGTCTAGAATCAGTTTAGCAAGTAGATGGTAGAAAACAAAGAGAAGGAACAAATGCATTACTTATCAATAAAATTTTTGCAAAAATAATCATGTAGCCCATGAAACTACATTCCCTCTATTTCATAAACATTAGTGTCAATCATCTATTTAAATGAATGATCAATAACCGTCATGCTGTGTGTGAGTTTATACGATATGTATCTTTACGCATAAAAACTGATTTTCATCAGCATGAGTCACTGAGAAAAAATTTTCTCACAGACACAAGGCACGTAATAATAAAAATTTCTGAAGCCGCCACTGATTTATTTGATACTCCTTTCTATAGTATGTTCACTAATAATCAGACAATTACATATATAAAAAGAAGAAAAAAAATGTCATTAGTCTTGTGAATCTGTCACATGCTTTCAGAGTTCATTCTGATGCATCGAAATATTGTTAACAAGGAGTTCTCGTCTTCAGTCTGGCCTGTGCTTTTTATTCTTCGTCATTCCCTTTTTTTGAGTACATATATTCTTTTTATCTTTTACGCACATAAATATATATATGTAGATGATATAGATAAACAACGAGTTATTCTCATGTGATCATCATCGTTTGTTTTCTTCTCTTTCTTTCTATATAACGTGATAAGTACACACATCAACGCGTTTGTTTGCTTTTTTTATTTAGTCTCACTAACATACAAGTATAAATCAACCAAAATATTGAATTTTCCGAATTTTATCTCCCTTTTTGTCACATTCAGTCAATTATCGCACACATTTAACTCTAAATGAGCTCAAATCTATACAAAAATTGCTATTCATTCATTCTCTTTGAGAATAATGCTTACATGAGTTACAAACAGCTGAGGGCTGATTGAAAAGAAGAAAAAAGTGTATATGTATGCTCGTTCGTTCATCAGATCTTTTTAATCCACAGCTGACCGCTGGTTCAACCTGTCTCTTTCTTTTTTCTTTATTATAACAATCAAACTTCTCATGAATATATATATATATATATTCTCTTATGTATAGAATACCTTACACACATACTCGAGAAATAAAAAACTAAAAGATCGTTTTATCAGAGAGATTTATTTGTGTACTCTTCTTTTAGTGTACGCGATAGAAATACGATAAGGATAATTATGATTTGGTATGGAGGTAGTTAAAGCTGTGCACTTACTATTGCTAAAGAGTCTAAAAATTGCTCAATAATAACTATCGATGAAGAGCATTGAATTGACGATAAGACAAAGAAAGTTGTCAACGCAGTATAGTGATTATCTTTTATGGTTTATGCCTTTTGGCAAACAGTTTTAAGCCAGTTCACATAGTCCAGTGAAAAGCAAATAAATAGTTAATAAGCGTCAACTTGCATTCACTGATCTTTCATAAGAAAAAAGTCACATAATCAATTTACAATGTGATTAAATATCAAAAGAAAAAGTTCAATGACTCTATAATACAATGTTATCATTTTGTCAACGTTCTATGAGAAGGTAAACTGCTCTATCATTTACTAATTACCTGCAAAACTTCTCTACCACGAATTTGGACAGTATAGTCTGCTGGATCCATTAAGTGGAGAAAACTCGTCTCGTCAGTTTAGTAAAAACAATTATCACAAGAATTTCAAGAAAGAAGGGTGCAACACATTTTGTTGAATCTGTAAGCGCAATAATCAAAAAATCTTACAGTAATCAATCTACGCGACTTTTGAAAAGTCTTTTCAGCCGAATGAGGACAAAACGGGAACCAGATTATTTCTTTATTTCAATTGTAACCAAAAGTTTTATTTTTTTATCTGCTTCACTCTTCAAAACTTCTTAAGATTCAGCTGCTAACAACAAGTTCTCTCATTTTAACGGTGTTCTGATTATGTAGGGGAGAATAATAAAAAGATTTATCCAATGAGTTCAAAGAATATTTGAGATGATACTCACAAACTGAAATATTGCGTCCATCATAATAATAGCTTGTGTGTATGTTTAAATATATTTATATTGATGTAAATGCGTTTGTTATTGAAATAAACCACTTTGTAATTGTAAAAACTTTAAAAGATTGTTTGATTTAACACAGGTTCTTAAAGATATATTTTTTCTCGTAATTAGGAAAAAACGCACAAAAAACTATAATAATGTTCTTAATGTTTGTTGTTGAAATCGTGTTTATAGTGGATAGAACACGATGTGACACACAAGTGGTGAAGTTTTTTATATTGATGAACAATATGAATAATAAAATAAACTTCACTTTTAATAATTTGTTTCGATATGGACGGGATAGAGAGTCGTCGCCTTTAGATGACGCGATTGAAACACTGTGTATGATAAAAAAAAACTTTCTTCTTTCTTCAGTCCATCATTGATTTCATGTTGTAAACTAATGAGAGTATAGATCGTTTTCTTCTATTATATATATATATATTCAGTATTTTTTTACTTTTTCGCTCTTTCTCTCTCTCTCTCTGACACAAAACGACAAACGAGAGAAACATAGATAAAATAGACTACTTATGATCTACGTCACATGCACATTTTATATCGATAAGAAAAAATAGCAAGGAAAGAGAAAAAAGAACGTGAGTGTAATCGATGTATGCATAACCACCGAACAACAACATTTTACGCATATGTTCTGTACTGTTTATTTTGTGTATATCTATTATTTGACCGATCTATCTTTAAATAGAAAGAGAGAAAAACGAGAGAAAATAAAGAAAATCCGGTGCTTTTGTTCTGTTTTCTACATTATGCGGACTATAATTTCAGAGGTTGCACGTGGATGAGATATTTAAAATAAATTTTTTCTTTCCTTATTTTGTAGTGATTAATAACTAAATGACGATATATCATGCTTGTACATTTCATCAGAAATAGGGTACAATATACAATCCTAGTGTAATGTAATCAGTTCTATCTACGCATCTACAAAATATATATAATATTAATAACGTAATACTTTTGTGTCATTTGTCCTCAATTTCGTCATTCTTAAACTATTCATTATATTAACAGATGATATTTTTATCCTCTATATTTCCTTTAGCGACCTACAAATCATGATAATTATTGAAAGTGATGTTTACAGTTCTTATCATTTAGTTAATTCATCACAATATTTGACAGCATGACCTGTTTATTTGTTTAATATAAACTTATCAAGTACACCTTATATTCTACACTTTTTTGTTTTACCTTTAATCCTGTACTAATAGAACATTAGTACTCGCGGTTTTAATCTGCCATATCTCATATAAATGTGTCATGGTATAGAGATTTGATACGTTTAAGTCAGATAGACTATTTTGGTAGGAGTGATCGAAATCTTCAATTATTACTATAATTAACATTGTTTAACAGGTTTGAGACGCTATCCGTTAATGAAAGCGAAAATGATTTCAAGAGATATCTTTCCTATTTTTTTCTTTTCTATAGCTTTCATTAGTTCGTGTTGTATTGCTATGAAAGGCTTCAATCAGCTTTAGAGATCAATGTTTCTATGTGTACATTAGAGATCCTTCTGTTGCTCAATATCATTAAATCGACTCTTTATTTGCCTAATCCATACAATGATTTCATCATCACATTTGATTATGTGCAACGACTAAAAAGTTTGAGAAAATATCTTTGCATTTCACAGATGTACACTTGTTTTGTTAATTGTTTACATGATAAGTATACAAATCAACATTCTCTTTCTCAACTGTTTTTCTTTATCCATCTATATAACTAATTTGTAAGAAGAAAGATTTTCATCTCATATCAGATTATAATTGAACCGTTCAATGAGCTGATTAATCATACACACAGTTTTTATGATCTATGAGAGAAGTCATATTTACACACTGTCTGAGTATATGTTTTATATTAAGTCTAGCATATATATACGTATTACCAGAAAGAATGAAATGCTCAGTATGTGAATGCATTTTGTAATATAAAATCCGATTATCAGAGATATGAATATATTCCACCTCGTAGAAAACAAAGAAATTAAGCAGAAGCAATCGATTTTTTGACAGCATCCGGTCGTGTAATACAGTTGCCTAATAGAATTTCTATTTGAAAAAAAAAATGTAAAAATTATACATTAAAAAACATTATACCTAAAATAGCTTCAGACATTTCATTTTTAGATTAATATATTCGAAATTATCATATATCAAAATCAGTTTAATTCAATTTGGTACAAAAAAGCAGCAGATATTGTCACAATTAAATATAAAAATAGAATAACCTTAATTTCAACTTATAAACTTTTAAGCTAGAAAAAAATCTGATCAGTATGCTAAATCGATATGTATTTGTTTTACACGTAATATTATAATTCATTCATGGGAAATATGACTAATATAGAAAAAGTCACTTTCTAACAAAAAAAAAAGAAAAGAAACTTTATTTTAATCCTATGGAGAATAAAACTGTACTCGTTTTCAGGTTAAATACAGAAAAGAAAGATGATTTGATATTTTAATCGTGATTATTCGTCATCATTTTTTACCAAATGAGTAAAAGTAAAACGTGCACTATTTCTCATACATATGAAGACTTGAAACTTTGAACAGATGTGGCCTTAAAATTCAGATTGAAAAAAGAAAAAAATTTTAATATGATATAGAGTAGAATGGTGATATAAAGTTTCTAGGCCTTTCATCATATTCGAGGTGTTAGGTATAAAGATTAAATCAAAAAGATTGAAATAACTAAATGTTCATACACTATAGGCTTAAAAAATGCATTATATTCTATTCAAATTCGAGATCTACTGTTGTGAAACAAACGTTTGTCATAATAGTATACAGAATGTTACACTTTCGATGACATTTTAAATTATCTCAGTATCGTAAGAATATATTTAAAAAGTGAGACTTACCATAACAATTCCTTTAAGTATCATTTGATAAAGTTGGATAACCACTTGTCTATGTATAGTAGAAACTAGTTGTGAAACTAAAAATTGATTATCACTAATTTTGAAAAATTCTGTAATCACTTTTGACGTCATATTTTTATTAAAAAAATCTTATGAATGCATTTTTTGTTCTTAAAATTAATATAAACTTTTATAAATAATGAGCTGAGTGAAACAATCTTATTTATAAATAGAGTGCGAAGACTCATGCTGAGCTGTCATAAATTTATATGATTACATCATCACTTCCACGTTGATATCAAAAAAAGAATATATGTTTACGTTGCATTGCACCATATGGTTTTTGCCATTGAGACTTTGTAGGCGTTTATATTACCGAAAAAATATATACTAGACACTAATATAACAGATTTGTGAATTAGAATACGATGAAATGCGTGAAATACATCACTACAACAACGGAGATTGGTAACCAACAGTCTGTTATAAACCTACGATAGAATGAACTGTTAATAAAATTAACAGAAAGTTAACACTCTCTATAATAATAAAATAGTGATATGCGTATTTCTATGAAATATCAAAGAAAAAGTGATATTTTAGTGAGATCCTAGTAAAAATGTCGTTTGCATTTTTTGCAGCTAAGGTTTATTTATCCCTCTATTATATTTAAGAATAACTATACTTTACAACAAGCAGAAAACAGAGCTCTATCAAATAATATAATCATCTCAAAAAATGAAATTCAAAATGAGCGAATGTTTGTTTACTCAAATTGTAGTATAGTAAGAAAATTTCTTGACTCCACAAATGAAAAAGATGCTTCTATGAACTTCTCAACTCAAGATCTTGAGTCAAGAAGTATTACAGGTTCTTATTTTATATTGACTTTTGCTGCTTCTTGATTAATAAGTTGTATTATGGTGTAAGATATTAACACTTCACAATGTGTCATCCGATGATTTGATTCGTTTCTGATATCAAACTGAATATAAAATTTCATAAACTATCGCAAGGAGTCAGGAGGACATTATTGTGTATATCAAAATTCTAGATGCAATTATCTTATTTAACTTTTATGTATTTTTCTTGTTTTTTCATTACGTATTTTCTTGCTACTTTTCGTTTATGTTCCATTTTATGACTCGGAAAAGTAAATAAATGATTCTGTTGGAAATCAAGCAGTTAGTTAATGTTAGATTGATACCTCTTATGACAAGTATTTTTGTTATTTACTTTTTTTATCCTTGTTAACAAAATACTTTAGTAGGCATAATAGAAAGAAATACTATAAGAAATGGATGGACTATTCAACTACAAAAAAACAATGGCAAGACAACAGGTAACAACAGAAAATCTCTATAGATGTCATTAAAC
>CAJNOQ010001003.1:0-37592 GCA_905250885.1 Didymodactylos carnosus | reverse complement strand
CATAAGCTGTCTTTTCATTTCATATTATTCATTCATATTATTCATTTCATATTATATTAAAAAAGATAGATATGAAATGAAAAGACAGCTTATGTCGACGTTTAAAATCAATACATCAGTGTAATAGTACCATCAAAACACATCCTTAGCTCTTTAGTATTTTAATATTGGAGTGAGCGAAAGACACGGTGAGTAGTTTTCGCTTTTGTACATAAACAACATAACGGGTACGGCATAAACAATGACCCTCTTAGTATTTTCTATTTTTGTCGTGTTTCTTTAGAACCCTTATGTTAGCCGTTTTTTAAAAGATGCGCCGCGAAATAGTATACAAAATCATACTTAAACTTTAATTTCAGAACTTCAATCAAGAAAACTATGCAAATTATACGAAAGACGAAAAAAATGAAAACTTTCTAAATTTGTATTTTTTTCGGCTTGAACTTTTTTCTTCTGCTATGACTTCCGTAAAAACGTGCAGTAAAAGTGAGAACGTAGTTCCTTTTGTACTTTTGAATGTGCTCTTTCTCGTAATCTGGGAAAAATGCTTTTTAGAGCAGACGGTGTGCTGGAGAATGAAGTTACAAAAATAAGTCAAAAAATTGACAGCCTCGCGTTTCCAACAATGGGCCCAAGGAAGAAATGGAAAACATGATCGAACTTTTGATTTTCCAGTTAGGTAGAGAAGAGCAACCATTTCTGGTCAAAGCAAAACAAACCCAATCGAAAAAGCTTGTGGTTTGACGGAGTTATCGAAGTTTTACTGAAAGCACCACTATTTAAAAAATTAGTGGAAAAATGCCTGACAACAACAGCTAAAAGATAGAGCGAAGTCAGGGATACATAATAGCTGATTCAGGTTTTCTTACTTTTAAAACGTTAACACAAGAAATCGTTTTTGACTTCAGAAAGTTTTCATTTTTTTCGTCTTTTGTATGATTTGCATAGTTTTCTTGATTGAAGTTCTGAAATTAAAGTTTAAATATGGTTTTGTAGAGTATTTTGCGGCGCATCTTTTAAAAAAAACCGCTAACCTAAGGGTTCTAAAGGAACACGACAAAAATAGAAAATACTAAGAGGGTCATTCTTTATGCCGCACCCATTTATTTTTAACAATGAACTCGAGATGTAATTAATAATAAAAGGCACGTCTACTATTGTGCATGATATTCCATTTTCGAAGTCAGACTTACAGACTGGTATATCACAACATCGCTGTTTAGTACTTTGAAATAAGAGAACAGCTATTCGAATGACTTCGTCAATTATTTTGGGTTATTATTCAATGTGTTGCTGCTACTATTGTATTGTAAAAATACAAGAAAACCATCGACTGTTTTTTGTATTCATCAATGCATATATAGAGATTAGCAACATACAAGAGGATAAGAATATACGTTTTTGTCTTATCGATTCTAACTACATTTCAATATTTTATTATTATTTCTTCTCTTTTGTCTCTTATAGTGCTAAATTGTTTTCTTTCTAAATTCTTTTTCTTATGACATATATCTTCATGAATGAGAACTAGGATTAAATGTAAGCATTACGTTCTCCACCCTCGTTTAGAAAACATATAAATGCTTTACATAATGTTCTAAAAAATCTTATAATTGCTTTTTCGTGTTTCTTTTTTCTTTTTTGCAAAAGGGTTGACTATTTTATCTAACAAGTTCACAATCAATTTTAAAATACTTCTAATCATGCATATTACATCTAAATTTGAGTTAGTCTTTACTATATACCTAAATTAGTTCTCGTTTCCATAAAAATATACAATGTTTACCGTGCATAATAATTTATTTCTCATGTGACCTCTGTTTAGGTTAGAAGAATTCGCAAAAAATTTATGTATTGTTTCTCTCTTTTATATTAGGCCATTTTCTTGTCAATGTTCTTGCAAGATTCTTGTTTCTTGTCATTTTAAACAAGAACTTTTTGTAACTATTTTATCTATATTGTCGGAAAAGAAAAATCTATACATTATCCATTTTAATGTTTTTTTTTTTCTTACGTACGATCTCTTCCCGACCTACACAGGCATGTCTAAAGAGTTGATTGTCTCTCGGTCAGAATCTTGTAAGATTTATAGAAATTTGTGTGGATACCGATGTATGCCATAATGAGCTATATATATATATATATATAGTATGGATATATATAGCAACAAATTAAACTATATATAGAAAAGCAAAGTGGTGACTTTAACATCAATGAATCTCACCATTTTTGATACGTTTTTTCTCAATACAACTGTGGAAAATCAATGAAAAATAAGAAGTTTGCTTGATCTATCAAGACGAATCTAAAATTGTTTTGTCTAAAATGACAAGAGACAAAAAAACAAACAATTCCTGACTGAATTTACAAGAAAATAGTTTCACGTAAGATTCCTGAGATAAAAAAAATGATATAAAATATCGATAAATGTACTTTTACTTTCTTATTGTTATACCGATTTGTATCTAATTTCTATTTTAACAATCAGATATTTATATGTAAAATATTTCTAAAGATTCTTGTCTGGATTGATTAACCAAGAATCTGACAAGAATCTCGACAAGAAAGTGGATCAGTACATATACCATATACATGTGAAAAACAATGTCGAAAAAGAAAATGTATACAGGAAAAAAGCTATATTCTATAGGAAAAATTGTTGTTTAACACATTTTTCAAAAGATTATAGAGTGGTTTATATTGAATTAAAAAAAGTAAAATAATATACTAGTAATGTGTTATTATCGTGCATGCGGTTGTTTGATATAAACACATTTTTGAGATTATTTATAGACTTGTCCAGCTAATAGTCCCCCTTTTATCGCTGATTTTCAAAAAATTATTGCAATAAAGCAACAAACTAATCTAAAATTCAGAGCCGAGACACTCTTCATTTTGTAGAGAAATGTTTAATCTACTTAATTATTTAGTTGTAGTTTTAGATTAGTTTGTAGCTTTATTGCAATAATTTTTTGAAAATGAACGAAAAGGGGAATCGTTAGCTGGACTAGCTTATTAGAGTTTAGTGCATTTCTCCAACATTGATTCTCATGATAAAAGAAACATGTTGTAGTTTTAGAAAATGTTTCGCTTTTTTCGTAGAAAAATGTGCATTCATAGATGATTATTTTAGACTTTTGCCATCTTAGCTACGAGATATTCTATAAACAATAAACTATTGGTACTTTTTTTATTAACATTCTTATTTTGAAACTCCAACTGCTACTTCAGCCAGCGATGTACGCAGAATTTTGCTAAGGTGTTGATCAAATTTTTTTTTCATTATGCTACTTTGTAAGTTTTCTTGATGAACTATCACGATCTTCTTTCTTCTTTTTGAAGTTTTATCATAATAATAAGTGAAGGCTTTATCACACTTAGTGCACATATATTTACCATAATGTTTTAGATCTTAAAAACTTAGAATTTGATTTTTTCCAATGATTTAGTATTTAGAATTATTTTTTTTTTGTCAGCGTATATTGAAAAATCGGGATCTCTTGGCTTAGTGTTGAATACGTCGGTGGCTTCAGCTCATTAGTTGATACTGATTTTTTCGCTCTATAATCTACTTTTTGTGTCACTTTAGATGAAGTGACGATTTTATTTTGATGTATTTTTAGATGCATTTCTTATAACTACCTGTCGATAGTGAATAATATTAACAGCATAATGAACTGGAAACGATTTAACAATTCTGTTAGTACAGCATTTCTTCGAACGTTGCTTATTGGTATTAATATTATATTTTTGGTAAGAAATCTTGATATTTGACTAAATTTTGTCAATAAAATTATTTTTTACAGTTTAGCGGTGCTGTTCTATTTTTGGTTGGTTTTGTTGTTCGAAATCAATTATCAACGTTTCTCGATATTTCATCAGAAACATCATCATCAGCACCCTATGTTTTGGTGAGTTAAAAAAAAGTTTTCTTATAAATATTTTTCGTATTTTAAATTATATTCACTTATTTAGATTGGTCTAGGTCTCATTATATTTTTTATTGGATTATTTGCTTTCTGGAGTACGATGAAAGGAGTTGTGGTCGCTTTGTATATCGTAAGATTACTCTATTTGTCTCTAAATCACTCTTCATATATTTTTGTTCTTATTAAAAGTATTCCGTCATTGTATTTATAATATTTATTTCTGAAATTGTGCTGGCTGTAATGGTATTACACAAAAAAAATTCGGTATGTCATCTATGATTCTAATGAGTAGTATGGTAAAAAGATTTATTCCAATTTTCTTTAGTTAGAAGACACGTTTAAGGGCAGTTTAACCAAAATAATAAACGATTATCCAAAACAACCGGGTGCACAGTCAGTGGATCAACTTCAAAGTATGGTACGTTTAGTATAAGAATAAAATATTTCACTTTTAACAGTTCCTATATTATTAATTCATTTTGCAGCTGTCTTGTTGTGGCATCAAGTCTTATACTGATTGGTTCGATACAAATTATGGTCAGGCTTTGGCTCAAGTTCCAGAATCATGTTGCAAGAAAAATTTATTGTATCCATGCAATCGAACCCATCTACATTCAATATTATCGCATCAATCTCTACCAAGCGATATTCATTTACAAGTTTGTATTCTTGATGTCTTTTATATCTAATTTATTTGATCTATTCTATTACCAGGGCTGCTATAACTCCGTGATGGCTGCAATGCAATCAAATTATCCCACTCTCGCTGGAGTTATCATTGGAATTGCTTTTTTCCCTGTAAGCATTTTCAAGATAAATCATAGCCATTTATTATATCTAATGTATTATGTTTCTTCTTATTTTTAGTTATTAGGTGTAATGTTATCATGCTGTTTGGCAAGTTCCTTAAGAAAACAGCGTTATGAACCAGTAGAATAATCTAAGCGATATCGCAAAAACTATACGTATCGTTCATCATTTCTACGAAATATTTAAATACTAACTATTTATTTATCAATCAGTTTTATAGTATAACTTTTTCTCGAATCTCTCATTCTAGTCATTATCTTTTACAAAAAAATTTTTGACAATTTTTCTTTAACAGTAAACGTTAACATTTTTAAAATTTTGTTCATTTTACACAATAGAGTATGACTTTTGAAATGTTTTATTTTATTTTTGACAAAGGAATGCTAAAACAATGTTTCTAAACAATAAAGAGCATAAGTATAGAGTATTATGACAGCATTGTTTCATCTGGGAGTCAATTTTCACTTTGCACCATCTCGTGGAACCGAACAATTCGAAACAGCTGTTTTAGTGGCTGCAGACTTTTTCTTTGTTATTGATTCTATGGATTGGGCAAACATATTTTATTCAAGATGCTTTATCTACAACGCCATATGAAGTCTTCTAAATGTTCTATTATACTGTCATTTTTTATAATGTTCTTGGCAAATATTACGGACTAGTAAGTTGACAGATAAGAAAACTTGAAAATATCGTCAAAACCAGAAATACACAGCTTGAATAATCTGTGTTTCATATTAAAAGAAGATCTTATGGTAACTGGAATATTTTCTAGATGAATGCGTACAAAAGTAAAAGTATTAGAGTATTAGTCAATAAGCTTGTGTGAAAATAACATACATGTATGAGCGATCTGAGTTCACATTGTACTGTTGATATCCGATATAGAGTTGAAACCATGAACAGAGCTGAAAAAAAGGAGTAAAATCGATTTTTACGGAAATCATTCTTTTACTTATCGAATAACCGTCTTTTTCTGTTACGTGAATTGGGACGACATTTGCGTATACCTTTTACAATTGTACGAAAACTACTTTTACAACGTACTTTATCTGAGGATCAACGCTGTCTGTCGCAAGAGGCGACTAACAGTCCTACAAAAATTTTCAATTTTTACTCATTTTTTTCGTCAGTTTGTACTGGTTTACAAAATTTCGTAATCGGTGGGTTAGGTTCAAATTCGCAACTCACCGGTTGGGTTGAGTTGTATTTTCTTGAACCGGTTCCAACTCTGATTCGATGTATGAAAAATTAATAATCTTTCTATCAATGGAATATTGTTAAAGAACAAAAGATGTATTTGTCATACGAGCGTTCACCATTCGGAAAAAGACTCCGGTTCGAGTAGTTCTTCCACCAACCACAATTAGTCTAAATACCATCTATTGGTCTCAAAGAATAGAATTATTTGGGAAAAATGAAGTATTCGTTCAACAGTTATCCACAGTTCGTAATAAATAGAAGAAGGTAGATTCGAATAGAATGTGTTATTCTCTTGACGAAAGTCAGAGTCTTACAAAATAAATAGTTTGTTTGTCTGTTTGTCTGTGCACATAGCAACGTATATAAAAGAAACTTATTTTTCGAAAAATAAAAAAAAATAATAAAAAAACGAATACAAAAAATACTAATAAAACATTTTAGACACTTATTTTTTTAGACTAATATATTATGTAAGGTGTCGCTAATTCAAAGTTCGAGTGGAATTTATTTTCGAACATATTATACATCGTTGGATAGAGGACGTCAGGACGATCAAGAATATATGTATCTCGATTTTTTGTGACACTTTTTCCTGTCGAAAAACTCCAAATACTGAAAGTGTTTCAAAAACCCAGAAATCCTTCACCATAGAAAACCTCGAATTTTTCCACGTTTTATTTACATTTTTCTTTTGATGTTATATTTTCCTGATTCTGTATCTAAACCTGAACAGGAAAATGGTCTTAAAACATTTTTAAAACCAAATGTCTATTCACAAAAGATTTCACAATGTCCATGGCTCAAACACAGCATACAATTTTTTGGAAACCTATCACAAGTTTTTCTAGAGGTCCTAGAGCCAATATTTTCATGTAGTTCGATTCGCCAGATGCTCAGCTTTAAAACAACAAAGAACTATTTTTAAAATTCCTCTTGGTTGCTGAGAAAAATCATTTTTTCTAAATCAAAGGAGAAAAAGTCGAAATTCTGTTCGTAATTCCCAATTTTCTCGATCAGAACTCAACTTTCGAGCAATAAAAATATCATATTCAGCATCGGGATCAAAAACTGAGTCAATTGATGTGTATTTCGAAATTTTTAGTTGATTTCCAGTTTTGGGTGAATTCTCGGTAATCTTTCAACGTGAAAATTCGAAAAACATTAAGGTAGTCGGATAGGATAGAAATACACATCAATTGACTCAGTTTTTGATCCGGATGCTGAATATGATACTTTTATTGCTCGAAAGTTGAGTTCTGATCGAGAAAATTGGGAATTACGAACAGAATTTCGACTTTTTCTCCTCTGATTTAGAAAAAATGATTTTTCTCAGCAACCAAGAGGAATTTTAAAAATAGTTCTTTGTTGTTTTAAAGCTAAGCATCTGGCGAATCGAACTACATGAATATATTGGCTCTAGAACCTCTAGAAAAACTTGTGATAGGTTTCCAAAAAATTGTATGCTGTGTTTGAGCCATGGACATTGTGAAATCTTTTGTGAATAGATATTTAGTTCTAAAAACAAAGTCAATAGTGCATTTTGTAGAGAATTTAATTCTTTATCCACTGATATACTTTTTGAAATTTTTTGAAAAGTTAAGTAAGTCAGAAAATTGAAAAACACTTCTGAATTTAAATTTTTAAATTCAATTTAAAATTTGAATTTTCGATTTAAAAAGTTGAGTTTTGTTCGTTCAACCGAAATACCATTCACACTGACAGATGATTTGAAAAAAGAAGTCATCGGTTGTTGGAAAGTGAAACAAACACGAAGAATTCAAGAATGACAGAATCGAGACAGATGACTGAAATATCAGCTTTTATGTATTTTGATTCCTGCGTGATTTGTAGCAGTACGGAAATAATACCGAATGAAAAACAGCAACACTCATAAATGGTGACTCGTGCTGCATCGAAGAAAATATGAGGCTATCCCAAAAAGAAGCTGAATTACTAACTGTGTTGCGCTCTTATTTCTCTTCGAAACCTTCATGTATGTCCAAAGCGACATAGAACGAGGGTTTTATTGCTTTTCCTTACGAAATCACGTTTTTTGAGAGAAATTAAAATGACAATTTTGAAAAAACTGTTCTACAAATGGTAGTAGAATTTAATGCAATATACAAAAAAAGTTCGAAAGACCGTTGATATTTTGATTTTTTCTATCCACACGCTGGCAGTGTGGATCATTCATATATCGTTATGTAATCATACATACAGAGAGGCAGAGAGTACTATGGGAAAAAGTGCCAGTCTTTGTAATTTTGTTGGTAATTTTAATATTTCTCATTCAGTTTTTACGAATAAAAGCCAATATTAACCAATATGGTAGAGTTGCTTTTTTGTCTATGTACTGGTGTAAAAATGTCCCATTATAATAATCGAAATTATTATGAATGTAAGAAATAATCATCCATACGTATTTAATGCTTACAATGTACACGATAATTGTGTCTTCTTTCACTAGGTTTCTGTTGGTTATTTTTCTACACTTTCAATACAGTCAAAAAAACAACTTTTTCCAGTCAATTTAAGTGAAAGTATCGCACAATAATAATCGAATACAATTTCTAAGTTATTTGTTGCTAGTTAAAATTGTATAGATTAGATTATAATTAGAAAATAGTATAAATTACAACGAATTTTAGATTATCATAAAATTTCTCTTTCTTGAGAATTAGATTCTGGTTTTCTCATAAGTTGGAGATTATGTTATGCAGAATAACTTTTGCACTTAGATTATATTCTAAGTGCAAAAGTCTAAGGTCTTTAGAAATCACTATAGTGATTAAATCGATTTCTAAAGATCTGTAAATATTTTTTCTTGAACACTATGTGTCTTAATAGATTGACTCGATTCACTTAAATTTACTCATATTTCATTTGAATAAATCAGGAAAACTAACATGAGTTCTCAGAAAACTTTTACAACAGTGTCAAAATACGACGAAATACTATAGTATACGGTCGTGAATCTTTGACCTGGAAACTCATATTTGGATTATTCCTATTTTTCGATCTGGAAATACCAAGCGAACTGATTGTTGCTGCAGTCTCCTTCTAACGGTCACTTGTTCATACAAACTTTCTGAAATAGGAACTGCTTTCGGATTTACACTCATCTGTTTGCTTACTTTTGACATGCAAGATAATTGTCTTGTCGCTCTCGTACGGTACCTTGATTAGTGATTGTAGATATGTGTCAAATATTACACAACAAACAATGAATGGTTTGTTTTTAGCTAATGATCTATTGAAGAACAGAGTATACTCACATTGATTGACGTTCTTGTTTTTTTCACTTAATATATATAAAATCGATATTGAGTACTATAGTAGTATCACTAACAACGTCATAAAGTATGTAATTAGTGGCGCGTGTGATTATTGTTTTGTAACGAAAAGTAAAAAAATGCATAGAACTAAAATATTTCAGAAATTTAAAAAGAAAATACACTTTGTAATTTATAAAGGTAAATGTTCCTTTTTGACAATGATATGTTATCGTATTTATTTTGCATTCTGTTTACATTTAAAAATATCTTGAGTGATTGAATCTTGCCCAGGTGTGTCAAATGGAGATACATCATAGAATATTTAAAGTAGTTCGACTATTGAATTCTTCAAGATTTGTTCAGTCATTATTGTTCACGGTAATGTTGAAAAAGTGAAAACGGTTATTCTGTAAATTAAAATAGATGCTGAAGAGAAATCCATCCTAATTGACAAGAAAAGTAAGACGTTACTGCGTTTCTAATAGTAATGATTTTTCCACTCATTATAAGTCCTACCGTTAACGTTTCTAGTGAACATTCGAATCCTGGTGACAAAAAGCAAACAAAAGAAATATTAAGATTTTTCTTTTTTTAAAAAACAAATGTAACAGACATCTACACAGTAATATTTGATGTTTTGTGAGAGAGACTGAGCCAATAAGATCAATTATTGTAGCAAAATTATAATGTAGAAAGTAAAAATAAATTGAAAATTTCAAAGAACAATGTAGTTAGAGTAGAATTGTTTTTTGCAAAGCGGAAAACTATAAGCTCTCACGGAGATAACATGAAACACTGTTTCCCATCGCTTGTCAATGTTTTTTTCCACAATTACATTCTCATTTTAGTCGTGGGAAATGATCATTGTTTTCGTATAATTAGCCGAGTTTTTGTTATGTATATGCTAAATTAGTGCTTTTTTCAATTTGCTTTGAGATATCGACTATTTCTGGAATTTATGGCCATTTTGGTGCTCATCTGCTATTTATTTATGTTTTTTTTCCATATATTGATTGAATTGTTGAGGTACATTAAATATATCCATTTCAGAATAAATAGGATATAAAACACGGTGTTTAAGGAGAAAGACAATCAATACAGGTCCCCCTATTAATAGGTCATAGTAAAGTATGTTCTTACCTTTTTCATATGTTTTTTCATCTCTTTCTTTCTATTTTTCTTCTTGTGTCCAATTGAATACCTATAGGATAGTAAATGTGTATAGGTGTGTATAAACTGTCCGCTATGTGGAGTAGAATTGATTTATTTTTTATCCTTAGTACATTTTTACATGACGCAATATAGATTACAATGATGCATTAATTTCAAATAACGAAAACTATACAAATGTAAAGAAAGCAAAAGAAAATAGCGAAGAGCAACGCGAGAGAGAGAGAATGAGTCGCATGTTTCAGATGTTGAATGAAAAGTTGGATGTTGTGTCATATATCATAATACTTCATCATTGTATTTATTATGAATAGAGAAACTCTTTATTTGAATGGAAAATATTGTGATATGTAAAGTGTTTGAAATCAACATCGACGAACTTTTGTTTTCATATATGGACATGAAACAAAATAAATAAAAAAAAATATATTTGTTTGTGCTTGTACTTTTGTAAATTTTGATTTGTCAAGTTTAAAAGGTCAAAATCAAACTGATCGTCAATACCAACATATTACATAGTTTAAAGTAAAATTTAATTTGATTGTGCGTATCTTTACTCAAGCAGTCTCTCGCATACCTTTATACACATCAATAAGAGAGATATTTGACAGATTAGTTTAGTATGTAAGCACCATGAAATATTGCTCCTAATTTTCGAATAACTAATCGGTTCCTATAAGATAGTTAGTGTACGCTCAATACTCATTTTAATAAGTTTATCGATTTTCTATTTATTTCCTCTTCTTTTCCGAGATAACTTTCTCAAATCAGCAACAGCGGTTACTTCATATAATTTCTTGACAGTTATTCATTATTAAATCGATGTGCAAAATACAAAAGTGCATACGTGACGAAATGTGTATATTTCTCTCTTTTTATATGATTTTTGCTATATGATGACGTTTAAATTATCCTTATCAGTAATTTCTGTTTCGATATGTAAAAAAGAAGCTTACTGAGGAGAGTTTTGACACACCATAATCACGTGTCAAAGTCTGGTAAACCCTTTTTTTATTTGTAAAATGTGCTGAGTCTTCTTATCTTAAACGTTAATATTAGTTCTAAACAAAACGCTTATTCATGATTTTTTTTATAGAACTTCGATATTTGAATAGTCAATGTATAGTATGAAAGATTTATTCTGTTTTAGATCAAACTGTTTTTTTTCATCCAAAACAAGTGTATAAGACAAATTTTCTCATAGTATCATCAAATCATTGACAAGACTATAAAATTGAATATTAAACTTAAAACAGTCACTGGTTACAACGATTAGAAGAGCGTTGAACAAAAATCGACGTACGTGTTCCAGTAATGCCACTTAGTTCATTATTAGCAACAAGGTCGAGCAAAACTGATCATGCCAAACAATTAAAAGATTTATTTAGTAGTATTGAAAATGAAGATAAAGAAAAAAAGAATTATGATGATGTAAGTCATTTTTGTTTGAATTATTAATTTAAAGTCTACTAATATCTATTCTACTATTAGGCAATTAAAAATATCCATAAAGCATTATTAGCATTGAAAGATGGATTGTTTGGTCCGCGTGATGGTAGTTCAGAGCCACCAATAAGTGATGTATCACAATTGTGTACTGGTATTTATTCACAAGAATTAATACAAATTATGATTAATAATCTGAGTCGTGTGACATTCGAAGACCGAAAAGAAATTGTTGCAATATTCAATAATCTCTTACGTCGACAAGTTGGTAGTAAATATCCAGGTAATTAGATTTTATTCAATCGTATTTTTATTCGATTACTTTAGCTTTAGCTCGCCAATCTTGCACGTACGGTTGGACTATCCGTAGTACACAGTGCAATAAACACCCACAGTAGGATAAACGATAATATGTTTTTCTCTCATTTAGCTGTTGATCATCTGATGCAGCGACCAGGAATATTATTCAAATTAATTGAAGGGTAAATATGATTGTCGGCACTGTTTCTTTTTCACTAAACTATTATTTTTATTTAAATATTATTTTAGTTATGAAAATGCTGATATTGCATTGAATTGTGGAATGATGTTACGGGAATGTATACGAGTTCAAGAATTGGCTGAAATTATATTGAGATCACCTGAATTTTATAAATTTTTTGATTATGTACAAAAATCGACATTTGATATTGCATCAGATGCATTTGCAACATTCAAAGTAGGTTTGAAAAATCATTCAATATATAAATAGAACTGCTATGTTTTTTCTTATTTCAAGGATTTATTAACTAAACATAAAGCATTGTGTGCCGATTATCTTGAACGAAATTATGATGCATTTTTTAATAAATATAAAGATTTACTCAATTCTGATAATTACGTCACGAGAAGACAGTCGTTAAAAGTAAGACAAGTTTACTAGATACAAAAAGCGAATCGTAAAATATCTGTTGTACTGAGATGTTTTTCAGTGTGTTTTAACGAAAGTTTATTGCTAGAAAGATAATGAAGGAGTGTTCGATGTTAAAACTAAGACTAAAATAACTAATTATGTACGATAGGTAAGACAAACATGCCTATTTAGATTTTGTCCACTGTAATATTAGAAAATGCCAATTTGAACACGTGTAAAAATTTTTCACGTGATGTAGAAAATTTTGGACTTATCTATGCCTTATTTCCCATAAGTAATATTGGAACATTGTCGCAATCTGTTCCACAACCTCTCTCGACACCAACAACGTCATCAGCATTTGATATCTATAAACGAGAAGCATTTGACATATTCAAAGTAATGTTTCTCTTCTCTCTCGCTCTCTCGCTCTCTCTCATTTGCGCTACATCATTGCTGAAATTTTTGCTTTTTTATTTTGTTTTGTTTACTTTCTTTTAGTTGCTTGGCGAATTATTACTTGATCGCTATAATTTTTCTGTTATGACACGCTACATAACGAATACGGACAATTTGAAATTAATGATGAACTTATTGAAAGAAAAAAGCAAAAATATACAGTTTGAAGCGTTTCATGTATTCAAGGTGAGACACACGCATAGCTATCGTATTACTAAAAAATTATAAAAAAAGCTGATTCATGTGTGTTTGCTATGTCAATTATCGAATAGATCCTTGTTTGTTTACATTTTTCCATCGCTTTTCTGCTGAATTTTGCAGCAATATTATTTTCCATTTTAGATATGATTATGCTTTATTGCAATGAATTTTTTCTTATATTTTAGATATTTGTTGCCAATCCAACAAAACCAAAACCGATCGCTGACATTTTATTACGTAATCGTGATAAACTAATTGATTTCCTAACGACTTTTCATACGGATCGCACAGATGATGAACAATTTAATGATGAGAAAGCTTACTTGATTAAACAAATAAGTGAATTGAAAGATATGAAGACGTGAGGTTGAAAAGTAACAATATATTAAAAACACATTGTCGATTTTTCCTCTTTTTTTCTTGTCAAAGATAAGTAGACTTAACACACATACACATACACACACTTATACACACACACACACATATATATATAGATATATATATATCTATATATATATGCCAATGAGAGGACGGACTAAACTTAAATGCACTTGAAAGTTCACTTTTTTTGTGTACGTTTGTTTGTTTTTCAAAAAAACCGTCCTCCCATGTCTTTCATTAAAAATTTGTGTTTCTGACTGGCATTTCCTTCGTGCTTTCTGTTTGTTGCTCATATTTTTCTTTTTATTTCGTTTCTCTCTGACGTTCGATAGAAAGTGTGCATTAAAGTACTAGTAATTGAATAAAAAAAGATGATGATACAGTTGTTACGTAGTATGAACAGACATAATACTCTATACTAGTTGTTTGCAAGCTTCCGTTCTGCATTAGTGTTGTATCCGTGTTCCAAATGAAATTGTTCTCAATATTTTACTCGTATCTCCGACCTCTTTTATCATTTTGAGTCCGATCTTTGTGCAAAAGATATACCTTAAAATTTTTAACTAAAACTGTATCAAGTCTTCTGTTACAAAATGTATAAATAGAAGATCAGACGGAAAACAGTGCGAGACTTCAACACAGTCAAATCGCTAATCAAAAAACCTAGTTTTCCTTTTCTATTCTTTTGCTTGTTGCAATATGGAATAATCTAGTTAACCATTTTGTTGCACTATCCTCTATCTATACTTAGATTTTTTTTCTACATTATACTTTTGCCAAAAATCATCTTTTTTAAGTACATTTTTGCACTAGTGTATAAAATTCTTATAACTCTTTCATAATTGAACTTTTCGTATTAATGTTTATTTCGTTTTGGAGAGAAACAACTTGTCTAGTACATTCAAATGCAATAATGTTTTTCTGTTTCAATATGTTGAGTAAAAACACTAAAATTTTTTCATTATATTTGAGAGAATTCTAATAAAGTTTATGCCATAAAATTAAGTTTAAAATTCTAATATATACAATGAAAAAGAGCACACTCGATAGCGTCAGGTAAAAGGCTTCGGAGACGTAAGTAAAATATTAAGAGGATTATTTAATCGGGGGAAAATATATATATAAACCTATTATGTGAACAAGTTCTCTTTGTTTTGTTTTTTGACAATATACGCTCTTATTGTTGTTGATTGTGTGTTTGCGAATAATTAATTCAATTTTGGGCAAAAAAAACAAAGAAAAATGTGAAAATTATGAGATAAAAAATTTATTTGTAGTTCATTTTTTTTTCTCAGCTGTTTCTTTTTCTCTTTATTTTCGGATTACGTTTGATGTTGAAATTGCTATGTTGTTGTTTTTGATTTTCAATCAGTGGATGATATTGTGGGTTTGAAACAATGGTAGGAAAAAACTAAAATAAAACAAAGAAAATAAAGATTTGAGCAAATCTCTGAATACAAATCAATACAATCTGGTGCAAACCTTTTATGTTACTTTTTTCTCCCACTGGAATTGACTGTTAAATTTCGTTGATAAATCGGTTAATAATTCACAGGATAGTTTGTGAGTGTGATTTAAAATTTGTCTTCGGAGTAATCCATCTTCCGGAAAATCTATTACGAAAACTAAATCTCACACTGAAGTATGCTGATTAACTGTTAGTTACTAACGATTTATTGTTACCTTCTAATATTGAAAGCAACATAAGTGACGATTTTCCTCAAAAAATATTGATTTTAAGAAAAGTGAACAGAGGCATAGCTCTAGGTGTCCACTTTCATATGCATTTATTGGCTAAAAATCTATTTTAGTGATTTTTTACAAAGTTTTGTAGAAGTCCTATGAACAAAAATCGAATTTTAAAATTTTTCATATTTTGGCCTGTTTTTTATACTCTTATAGGTTTTTGACCTTGCTGAATTTGATGTATATATGTGCACGTATGTGGGTGAATTGCATGAGTAACGTATCGTTTGCATGGAAATTTTTTCGAAAAGTGAAGTTGTTTCATAAATATTTTTGTGCATATGCCTAGTTAGTACTAATCCTAAGAATCGCGAAAATATGAATTATTCACACTATCACCATCATTCTTAGAATCTCACACGAGACCCTTCAGGATTAAAAATCGAAATTTCTACAAAAAGTTATTAGATAGAATCGAATATCCTCTTTAACTGTCTCGCAACTTGGACATTATTTTTTCTATCGTTACTATGGTTTTAAGAGTACGTACATTTTTTCACAGTTTGTCTCTTTGTAATTAATAAAATAAAGTGTAATTGTAAACAACTAATTCATTTGTATTTTAACCATATAATATCATAATTAACTAAAAAATCATCAAATACAGACACTGATTTAAAATATCTTTCAAATTGATTACTATTCATGGTGAATTTGAATATGGTTTTGATTAAATAAACATTTATTGTTTATTTCAATTTCATGATATGATGCTGTACCTTTAATTGTTGCTAAATTTGATGATATACTTTGCAAAAATATACATGTTCTATCTGTTGACTAGTGTGCTGTACCGCCTATGACACATACCTCCCATTAGGTCTTGAATAAATTTTGTTTTTTGAAAACGGGATTAAACTCAGCAAAGTAAAGAAATTCGAATTGATACAATAGTAACAGCAGCTGCTTTTAGATTCATATTTATTTAATTAAAATTAAAAAGTCTTTTATAAAAATAAAGTAGACGTTTCGAAAATTGTAACTGTCATTTTCAAGACAATAGAGACATTTAACGCGATGTAAAATTACAACGAATAATTCATGAAAAAATATGTTTTTGACAAATTTCTTCTTTTTTGTTCCAGAAATTCTTTGACGAGGTTTGAAGGTCTGACGATGACGGGACACTTTTCACAGAAATTTCAATACCTCCATCGTTTCTAATATCTGCGACTAAGCGTCTCTCGTGTTTAAATTTCTAATTATATATTCAGATAGAACGCGACGTCGACTGGTCTTTAAGAAAAGAATGCTTTTCCATAATGAAATTTCACCAGAAAAATCTGTTGAACACCGACCACAGTAGAACTTTGACATCGATTATTTTGAGCGTTTTACGAGATTAAGGCGAGATATCTTTCTAAGCTTAGCAAACTAGTTAGACACATCGGTCAGCTGCTTGCAAAAAAAATCTTGAAGCTATTCATTGCAGATTGACCGATTTATAGAGCCAAACATAAAGTTTGAGGGAATGGTACATTACAGATCAATTCATTCATTTACCATATATAGGGGTGGCAGTATTACTGTTACTCATGTATTACATTACCGAGGAAAATAATATTGTAAGGTATTCCTGTTGCTGGTAACAGTAATCTTCCGTGTATTCCTATTACTAGTAACAGTAATACTAAACAGTATTCCTGATGCTGGGAATAAGAATATTCATAAAATTAGTATTACTTTTCAGTAAAGTAATACCAGAAAATTTTTTTTTCCAAAAGAATATTCAAAAGATTTCCTAACGTGTTCTTGGATGAATATTTCTATTTTATATTATTAGAATATTTCTATTCTATTGTAACTTTAGGTAGTCTTGAAATCGTATAGAACTGACGTAATCAACCAAACTGAATTTGATGACAATGTTTATTTTTGGAAAAAGCTCCAAAAACCAGATCAAACTCGAGTCTTATGAAAGTTTTTATGCTGTTTTCACCTGATATTAAAACATTCATAACTCGGTCAAAAAGTATGAGAACGAGTTGTAAACATCAGGATGTACGGTATTTAGGCTGTTCTATATCCTACTTAAAAGAAATCTGTAAGATAAATCCTCAAAACGCTTATGGTTTCCCGAAAGAATTTTCAAAAACCTCATAAATTGAAAAGAATAGAAGAAATTTCAGCAGAACAAAAAGAGAAAATGTTTGTCAGATTTTTCAAAGTTTTCTGGTAGAAATATTCATCCAAGAACACGTTAGGAAATCTTTTGAATATTCTTTTGAAAAAAAAATTAAAAAAAAATACTTTCAGTAATACTGTTACCAGTAATAGGAATATATACAATATTTGTATTACTGGTAACAGTAACAATAATGAGCCATCTCTAATCTCATACACTGATACCTGCGTATGCACTTTTTTCGGCAGTAAGTAGTTTTTATATAAAGATTCAAACGTAATGTGCAGATTATGTTTTCTATGATATATATAATGAAGCTATAGGCATTAGAAAGAAAATAAAACAGGAGTAAGCATATATAACATCAACGAGAATCGGTTTTCGGTTGATCGATTTGCTAATTTATATCTTATACTCATAGATTAAAAAAATGGCATTTTGAGAAAAACGTTCACATACACACATGCATACGTATACATGTACGGGTATATGCACATCAGAACTTCCATGGTCGAAAAGTCATAGAGAACTTTACTAAATTTTTAGGGTTTGAAACACAACACATCAAAAGCGAAATAGTTTTTCAGAAAGAAAAGTAGTTTGCATTTTTCTTGAAACTTTTTTCTGTGAAAATCATCGTCCAGCAGATTTTTCCATGATGAAAAGTCAAAATGAATTCATTTCTTTTAGATTGACGCTAAGATGTATGAGAACAACGTAAAAGAGTCCGATTTTTGATTTGGACCGTCATTCTTTTATACTGTTGAAAATTATACTCTTCGCTTTTTGAACTTTTAAGGTAAAATTTTTCAGAAAGTAAAATAAAGAAAAAATTCAAAACTACATCTCTTTTACGTCGTTATCCTAACTTATTCGGGCGATATCTATTAAATGAAAATAGGTAGAGCCTTAAAACTTTTATCGTTACTATTTCTCGGCATGATCACCATTTTCTAACATTTTTGTCGATATCCGCCTGATGAATGTCGAAATAGGTTTCTGACCCGAGGGAGCACATTTCATATATTTTGAAGTGCAATTTTAGGGGTATTCTCTCATTTCGGCCCATTCCCCCTTTTCGTCTCTTATATTTTCCATTATTCAATTTATTTTATAACTATCTATTTCTTTAATTGATTATTGATTTCGTTTCTAAATCTGCATCAATAACAACTTACGGCCGTCTGACCGTTACATTGTTTCATAGCTCATAAACGGGACTATCATATGCTCTTATGGCATTATGCACTTATTCAACATGCTTTTCTGTGATGATGATAATAATAATAATAATATTTTGTACAGAAATAAGAAGTGGTGGACAAATTCTTAATTTTAACGATTATCAATCAAAAGGCATGAGAATGGTGCTTTGTCTGAAACTAAACTTGCCATTAAATATGGCAATATTACAGGTAGTTTTGCTGTAAAACTACCTGTTTCATGCAACTTGTCAATAAAATAGTAAATGCAACTGATACTGTCTTAATTAATTATATTAATATTGATTAACATACAGTTGATAGAAAGAAATAGATCGTTATAAAATAAATAGAATAATAGAAAATATAAGGGACGAAACGAGAGTAAATCATTTGAGGCGATTTATATTCAAAAGTTAGCATATAATATCCCCCTGGCCAAAATAACTCGAATACACGTTTATTAAAATTAATCCTCCATACAATGGAAGTTAACTTCCATTGTATGGAGGATTAATTTTAATAAACGTGTGTTCGACCTATTTTGGCCAGAGGAATATCTTGATATTCAAAATTAGAATAAAACGAGTCTTCTACGACTTATTTAATTATAAACGTTGTTAGATAGTCACAACTTGTAACTCATAAGGCTGATTTCAGATTCTTGTTGATTTGTTCGATTCTGAGAATACGATAGAACAGGAAAAGTAGTTTTTGTAAAGGGCAGCTTAGAGGATTAGACGGTTCAGTTTATATCAAAAAATGTTTGTCTCTTATAAATAAGACAACAATCGTTTGTTCTTCTGTTTAAAACCAGGCGAGACATTGTCAGAATACGTTTAGTTAGATTGTGTGTATCAAATTATATTAATTCTTCTCGATTTTCAAGAACTGAGAATCCCAAGTGAACAGAAGATTAGCGCATTAAAAAAAGGTAAGAATAGTGATTAAAAAATACAATAAAATTTTTCTATAGATGAAGATTTTTAGATCATATCTATCAGTAAAATCTTTAGCATATTCTATTTTACAATACTAATTTATGAGGAAAATAAAATATTGATGTAATCACACAAGGTTTACAGTTTTAAAGACAATCGTATTCCGTTAATAAGTTAATTACGTGCTTAAATAAAAGACGAAAATGAACTACATTATCATGCTGCTTTACATTTTAATTAAATATTAACTTTAATATTCACTAGAGAGAAATTATGAAGCACAGAAAAAAATTCTCTCCTTCTTTCGTCTACCTTTTCTTTCTATTATTTTTTTTCTTTTGTATACTATCTATCATCTATTAAATAAAAGTATAGAAAAATACTAAAAAAATTCGAATCCGTATCATCCGTACAATAAAAAGTTGTTAAGTGTAGATCTAATGAGTCTTCATTTACGTTAAAAATTTACTAGAATTCAACATCGTTACTTACGTATATAATTTATTAAACGTCTCATATAATAAACTTTTAATCACCATGGTTTCAGACTGGTTTACCGCAGGTAACTACAAAGTGATTACACAAAACAGATGATTCCATCATTTATGCGCTTTTAAAAGTTTACTGTAGCTAAGCCGTATTTGAGTTTGTACGTTTCTCACAGTTTCAAAAATAAATTTAGACGCTTATTACTTACATACGAAGTCTGTGCGCAACCATTTTCTACCAACCAGTTAGAAATCACGATTTAAAAAGAGAATAACTGCTGGAAAGATATATGTGAAAAATCTATCCAGATGGTGAAGGAAATAAACGTCTATCAGGAAAAGGGATGCAATAAGCAGCCAAACAGAACTTTCAAAAACGTTTCAGCAACTCCACATTCAGCTGTTCAAATGGTTTAGTCTAAAGGGTAGTTTTAACTTGAACAATTGGCTGAGCCTGTCAAAGACAGACTTGAATCGAAAAATAAATTTTTTTATGTGATACATGATTCGATTCAGTTTTTTATGTTGATCACAAATCCAAATGCACATTAGTTGAGATAATGGCTTATCAGGAGCACGAAATAATAATAAAAATGAGTAAAAGCCAATTTTTTGAGGTTGTTCAAAAGTCTACACGGTTTTCAAGATAGTTCGTTGACAGATCAGACTCTGCTGATTCTAACCATATGTTTATTTTTCATTTCCAGTGTTATCGTCGGAAGAAAAGTGTACATCTTTACCTTGAATCAGCGGAAGCCCTAGTGTTTTTGAACTAGAGCAAGGAGGTGCTAATACTGATATTCGTATAGTCCATGGTGTCTTCTATCTATACATATCAGAAGCTCCTTTAGAGATTAAAGGGTTGTTGAGAAACAAAACTTTTTTCGAAAAGCCAACATTTTGGGGTATTTTAAGCTGAAATTTTATTATTTCTATAACTTGTTCAGGAAAAATCGGTTAGAGTTCGTATTATCAGATTTTCGTATCAGCTTGATGCCCAACTAAATAGCTTATTCAAATGTCAAATCTGAGATGGATTACGGTCTGATCTGCCATCGTCAAATATTTATCATAATATACTTAGATCATTCATCCATTCCCAAGCAAAAAATCGAATATGAAAATATCTAGATATTTTATTGCAATATATCTATCCAATATATCTAGATAATCCAATAAAAGTGATACTTGTACCTAGATATTTCATAGTAGGATTGCCCAATACCACAATAAAATATCTAGATACTTCACAAGATTTCTTACTTGGACACGTAATAAATCTAATATTCAGAATCGGGTAAGATATTCGATTATTTAGATATATCGACTACTTTATTGAATTAATTAGCTTGGGTTGTCCAATACTCAATACTGTCTTTTTATTTGTATCTAGGTATATCGGGTATTAGACTGGGTTACCTAGGTCGGATTACCCAATACTCGATACTTTTTATTTGCTTGAGTTATATAAGTAAAACATTATTTGACGTCATAGTCTAATATGATTAATCGTTAATATTTATTATTTTTTCATAACTGGCGTAGTTCGTTGTACCTCTTTTCTTTTAAACAGAATTTTCTTTAAGCTTGAATTTAATTACAATTTTCTGCATTCCAGTAAGAAAAAAAAGAAAGTTTTGCACTCTGAGAGAGAGACAAAATGGAAGTTTCTTTAAATAGACTTTCTTTTGTGGGATATTGTATAATATAGAATATATTACAATGATGAGGAGGAGGACATTGACAATAACATTTATTGACATTTTTATGCTCTCTTAGGTAACAGACAATCCAACTTTTTTTTGACACAAAAATAATCCATCAGTAAAATTTTTCAAAAATGAGAAGTCAAATCTAACTCTATGAAAGTACTGACTAACTCATAATAATCTATCTCATTTTTGCTCTAAGTCAATTAAAAAGCTGTTTAGACAAATAATATTTTAAATTTAAATATTAGATCTTTAATAAACACATGATCTAAAGAGGATTACAGTTCAAAAAGAAAAACTATCGCTGAAGTCTTTGAAACTAAATTCCACAATTTACTTTTTTAATAATACCCAAGTATCATAGAGTATAATTACTAAAAGTTTATTAATGAAGAGAATCAGAGAGTCTAGTCTTTAAAGCTTAATTTTTATATTCGATTCAAAATTATTATCTTTTAGTTCTATTCTATTTTCTAGTGTTCATATGTCTCTTACTTTTAATTCAATCTTGTTCGATGCAACCCGTTCGATTAATGGAGGACGATTTAGATCCAATAAATATGAATAGAGACATATTATTCGATAGAAATAGTTTTGGACGATATTTAAAAGAAGCAATGACTGGTCAAGATAAAGATGATATTCAATTAGCAAAACGTATCATTATGTTACCACGAGTTGGTAAGCGTTCAATTTCAGATCATGAAATATTCAAAATACAACAAGAACAAATTTAATTTATGTTAAATATCCTCAATGGTTATATGTCAGACACATGCATACAAGTAGCAGTTAAATATCAAACTCTTCTGGAAGTTTAACAAGTGAAAAAATGTTATATTTCTACATATCATCTTTGAACCTTGTTGTTCTTCTTTTTGTTTTTTATTCGATCATGAGTTTGTCAAATAAATAAAATTGAATAGAAGTATAACTACTCAATTTATTGTTCTTATTGTTGAAAATTTTTCTTGTGAAAGATTTAGATCTTTACGAGGATCACACGTCATGAGTTTGTAAAAAATCTGGTCATACTTGTGATTCTATTAGAACATACCGAACAAATTCAAATGGTGACTTGTCGTCAATATAAACGCTATTATAAACTCCTTTATGAGTCAGATTAACTAGTTATTCATTCCAGAGCTATGTAGTTGGATTGATTTAGAACCGTCTGTGCTAGTGAAGCAGAGATGAGTATTTTGCTCTATTTTTTTAAAATAAAGCCAGTTATGATCCTTTTTTAAGGAAAATATAAAAAAACATACGTGTCAATTATTCTCTTATTTATATTTAAATGTTTTCACCATATAAACAAAAGAAAGTCTCTATTCAAACTATTTCATCTGTGATACATCAGATAATTAAAAAATTTTTGGCTATACATATGGTATATACGCTACTGTGCATTTTCTAATTAAGTATTCATAAGGTTACAAAACATTCAGAATTAATTTAACGAAAAACTAAATTATTAAATTACTTAAACAAATGAATGATCGTTCTCTTGGTATTTAGATTAGCGATAAAAAATTATTATTAGATAAGATATAATTCACATTATGACAAATTTTGTCTGATAATTTTTTCGTACATTTAAACTTTTGAAAACTTTCTAGCCTTCAGGTTGAGTCGAGAGAAAATGTTGTGGCTACATTTGCTTGTAAACGAAATTCTTTAATCTAACAGTATTCTTAAATAGTGTAATTTGATCAATTTACAATTAGCAAAATATTTTATGTGAAACAGTATGATGAATTCAGCTAAAAATCGATTTTATTATGAAATTTTTGTATACTCTTATTGTCTCAGAAAGAATTTTATTAAAGAAAACAAAGAATTAACAAAAATGTCAGTGGTGTGAGAATTTTCTAACATTATATCTTTCGAGAGCTAAAAAAAGGACGACATCTGATAAAATATATTTATTTAGCATGATTGAAGGCTCAGATGAATAATGACTGATAAAAATTTTCCACTTGTAAAAATATAAATGATCAATCCATTAGTGCAAACATGTTTAAAAATTTCTATAATATTCTTAGATTGAAAAAGAAAATGAGATATGTGTGTAAAAAGAAAGGAAAAAGACGTCAGTGATGTAGAAACCACACGTAGGTTTTTTCATTTCTTTTGCTAACAAATATAATCTTTTTAAAATAGCAAACAAAATAAAGAAACGATGTGAACTTTGAAATATGAAAAATAAATATTCACTTGAGCGTTGTCTATTTCATTTCAAAATATAAAAATTCGTAAAGTACTTTCTAAAAAAATGTTTGAATCAACATTAAGAAAGATAAACGGTACGAGATACGATTTTCATTCTCGAAAACTAGTAAAAAAATAAGGCAAAAATAATTCAAAAATCTACTTTGTCGAATATTTGGAATTTAAAAAAACGGACTATAGTCCAATGTTGGATATTCAAAAAAATTACATATTCTTCGAATAACAGATTATTTTCCATGGCTAGGCATTGAGTTAGTCCTCCATTGATTAGTCGTAGAGGTTTATTCATAAAAGATTATGGCATTCGACTACCCGATCGAATGTTGATTATCTTTTTTTATCTGTTGCTCAATTTTCGATAATTTTTTATTAACTATGCGAGAAGATTTTATTGGGCATATAAAAAGAGAGTATTAAAGATAAAAATCGTTTTTATCAGTTTTTTATTGAAACTTGATTTTCTCAGCGGAAAATCATCCAAGATAAATGAGAGTTTCTTAGAACAGCCATGAAAAAAATATCTGCTAGAGAAACGAATGAGAATGGCTTGTTCACTCGAAAAGCATCTGAACTATTGTTGAATACTACTACATGTTTGTAGAAACTAATACGGTTTTATTTGTTAGGTAACCCCGAAAATGTCTTTAAGAAAAAAAATTTTCTAGTTTCCTATCCGGATCTCAGAACACGATCAATTCATTTACCACACATAATATAAAAAGATGACAAAAAGTTAAGAATAAATGAAAAAAACGTATCGTTGAGCTCATTTGTTTAAACAAACCATCACTATTATTCACCATTTATTAATAAAGGAAGAAATGTTTTTTGACCACCGAAAAATAACACTTTTTGAGCACCAAATTAGTTATAAGATAAATGAACACCAAAAACTAAGACGATTGAGCAGCATTAAAACATATCTTATTTTTGGTGCTCATTTGTCTTATTTTCAGTACTCGTTTAACATATAACTAATTTGGTGCTCAAATGTCTTATGCTCATTTATCTTATAATTAATTTGAGGCTCAAAAGTCTGATTTTTTGGTGCTCAAAGTAAATACTGTCCATTAATAAATATATATAATGGAAAAAAATATGTCGACATTGTAAAATATTTATCTGTTATGAAGGGTGATGTTCGCGCTATCTTATAACACAACGTCGTTAATAATCTAATGAGCCATGTTCGTCTCTTTTCGGAGCATCTTCCCGTACTCCGTCATTACATATTCTAAATTATCCAAGACAGATATAAATTTGTCATATAATAAACACTAAATGAACACTTGAAAATCACCATCGCAATTGTTGTATGTTGAACATGGATCAGCCAAATAATAGCCTGACCATGAACATCTGCTGCTGCTAACTACTATTACTATATCTTCCTGATCTCAACGATATCGTTGATCAGAATATACACACAAAGCTTAAGCACGAATGTTCTGTGCGCTCGCTTTTTGAAATTCAGCGTAGAGAAGTGTATAGAATATAAATCCACATGAGTGGTAATAATCAATCTGTGAACATTTTAAAATGAATTGTAATATAATAAAGGAGGGGTCCGCATAAGGCTGATAATCGGCCCACTTTATTTTTTGTCTAAAAATGATTCTGCGAGTTGTAGTAAAGTACTATCAGTCGGTTTTAAGTCATAAATAGGTATTTTTCTTATGTTTTTATCGTGTGGGCGACAAATTAAATATATCATTGGATAGCCCCTAAGATTCTCTACGGAATGTGTGTAACATAACAATTAACCGCAGTGCTTTGATAGCAGTAGAACGCTTAGATTAATCCTACGTATACAATATAGTAGACAGCCCTCGCTCTTGTAGCTCTTTTTGTCCCAAACAAGAAAACATACATTTTTCTATTATATATCAGTTTGGAGCTCATGAAATGTGCTACAAACTGGCAACTTCAGAATTTCAAGAACGGTGGGACCAAAAGTAAACCAACTAGGGAAATATGCGACATAATTCCAGTTTTTACTATTTCTTACACTAGTAAAGAAATAAGCACATTTTGTGTCATATACCATTTTAAAGCTCGTCGAATTTCCTACAAAGTAAGCTACGTATGATATCTTGATCAGAAGGTTTAGTCTCTGTAATTTTAAGCGTGGTATCCGTTTTGCTGATAGTCCCACGACTGGTATTAGGTGATCTTGGATAAACTCTAAAGTAAGTGGAAACATAGGTTATTGATCATACTCAATCTCTTGGTAATGTTTTTTTTCCAGAAAAAGGTGGAAAAACCTAGTGAAACTAAATTTTGAGAAAAATTCACTAATTCAGCTATAAGTGTATACAAGTAAAATATCCCAATCTCACTCAAAACTCAACCAAACTGCTTGGAAACATGAGAAAAACACGTTTTACGTAACCTATAACTAATCTTTGAAGGATGAGTTATTGGTACTCTATTGACGAAGAATTACTCGCATTTTAGTTACCAGAAGTACGCGAAATGACTTAAAACCGACTGATAGTACTTTTCTACTACTCACAGAATCATTTTTAAACAAAAAATAAAGTGGATCGATTATCAGCCTTATGCAGATCCCTCCTTTGAGTATCAGTAGTAGCTAAATCTGTGGATGAGTTATAATGTATCATAGACAGCTTCCCGTCACGTATGAAACCATAAAACATAAATATAAAAGACTGCATGCAGCATTATATAGGATGAACAGAATGAACTATTTGGCGCATATTTGTTTTATATGGGTTTGCATGTTGAACCCTTAGCTGGTTGTAATTGTTACTGGTTTTGAACAGGGTTTTGATTATTAGAAAGAGTTCACAGAAAATGTACGTTTCTTAAGGTATACAGGCCAAAGTAGGTACACAAATAATCCCATCATCTTATGACCATCTGCTGTGACTGAATGTTAGGAAAAATGTCATTTTCAACGTGAATTAATTAAATGAAGACGATTTCTTTATTCAAAGTACTTGTGATAAATAGCTTACAGAAACATTATTAAATAATCAATTATGTAGAGTACAAAAAAAGTATAATCTGTTCCTTCCGTCGCACACTGTAAAAAACAAGTATTTCAGGGTACTTGTTTTTTTCAGCGCAGTTTTGTGTCCTTGTTCTACACTATTTTTTCTAGATAATGAAATAATATGTAATGAAAGAAGGTAATGGATTTTGTAGAGCAGAAAATTCTCTATCGAATAAGCCTTAGAAACTCGGTTAAGCGCCTGAAAAAAGAGAATAAAAGTGTGTCATTATTTCTGCGCCATCTGTTATAATCTTTTATCATACTGATTACAGGAATTATATATTATACATTATATTGTTCGAAGATTTGATATAGAGACTATGACATGAAAAGTCATCGTGAAAATGATTTCTCCAAACTCCTGCCACTTTTATTTATTTACTTTATATTACTATCGACATACTGTAAGAAATTATTATTCGAATTTGAACAAATCTGATCAAAGTTAAACTTCTTGAGCCAAAATCTTGCCAAAAAATGCGAGAAGAAGTGCTAGGAAAGGATTGAGAAAATAACAGTATATAATCATCATAGTTTTTCATAAAAATGGCATTCTATTTTGTTTTTCTAACAGTTATAAATCTTCTTGCTATGTCAAATTCGAATTATAAGTTACCTTATTTGTTCTAGTGCTCCTGCAGTAAATGGAAATACACTATCGCTGCCTGATATTAGATATTGATGACTGAACTGTAGCTCGTCTCTCTGATGTTGATTTAATCAGCTGAGACGTGTTTATAGAACTAATTAAACAGATAATGTAACGAGCGTGGAAACGCATATCACTGGATCAAAAAATTTTAAAAGCTTGTTCGGTCAAAACCGATTGCAGATTCATCTTCTCCGTGGTTGATTATGTGTTACGCGATAACCTTTGGATCAGGGTACTTTAAAAAAAATTTTCTCATAGTCTTGCTCAAAAAATTTTTCAGAAAGTTACCGTATGTGATCAAAGGCAAAACGATATCGAAAATTTTTTCTAAAGTATCCCGATCCAGAAGTCGTCACGTACCACATAATCAACCATGGGGAAGACGAATCTGCAATCGGTTTTGACCGAACAAACTTTTAAAATTTTTAGATCCGGTGATATGCATAATTTATAACCATTGACATCCGCATAATTAAATACTGATATACTTTATTAAGAACTATTACATTCTATTGAGTTTTTTATCCAGAACGTATAGTAATCATGTTGAAGATTTTTATGCATGGATGAAAGCAAACAAATTTCTTTTATAAATTTTGCTGGAAATGGGAGCCAATGGAATTTTGCAGCAAACCTGTTCGAGAAAAGTACCAAAGAGTCCTTCGTGGCTTCGCTATTATTCTGCTAAGGCGACAATAAAAGTAACTATAGTTTGGAGAAATCGAGAACTTGTGATTTTCGAAAAACTAAAACTCGTTTCATACGATTATCTGAATACGATCCAAAGACCTTAGGAGGTTACTAATTTTTGAAGGTTTGTAGTAAAACGTTTTCTTTATCGCAAAAAGCTAGTGATACTCTATAAAAGTGCTTCGTGGGGTGGGGGTAGTACATGTAAATTGATCTGATGACGATGATATAGTTAATATTATTAATATTCAATTAGGTAATTTATCAGGCGAACGTTATGTACGTCCAAATTATGCTGGTTCATAATTATTTAATAAAATAGTTTCTGAAAATATTTTAATATGAGCCAATGGTTATGGCAAGAGTGAACAGCTAGATCATGAGCATTTTTCTGTATGTAAAAATGATCACTTAAAAATCTGAACGAAACACTTCTTTGGAAAAAAATTCATTGATTTAGAGTACTACTAACTACTAAGTATTAACTGATTCGTACTATTAATGACTGAGGATGTAAGAAGTGTCCATTTATCTTTAATTTGGTTGAGTTCTACGTAAAAACACTTTCTACATCTTTAATTTCGCTACACTCTCAAAAAAGAATAAACTTTATAAATGTATAACGAATGCGGGTGACAGGGACGCCGAGAAGTACAAGAAACAGGGAGGGGGTCCTCCGATTTAGAAGTAAATCGAAAAATTTCAAAATGAGAGTAAATATCTGATTTGTCTAATAGTACGTAAGTTTTGACATACAAAACATTTTAGTTGCAAAAACTTCGTGCGCTCAAGTTTTTTGCTATAGTTTCTGCAATAAAACTAAACATATTTTTCATTTTCTGAACTGATTTCTATTCTAACTCACAGACACTTAACTGTGAAAAACAACTAAATTATTCTGAAATCTGTTACTGTGCTTTTTCGAATACGCTTTCCTGGTTTTAGTTGTTTTCATTAAGCCGCAGTTTATGTCTGAGATATAGCATAAACTTCTTTAAATTTAAGAGTAAAACGTACTAATTCATCATCATGATCTGAAGAATTGATTGAAAATCTGAGCCTCAAATTTTGACTTTGGAAGTAAACTCAGTGGACAAGGTCTTTTGTTCCGAAGAGTCAAGCGTTTATACCGCGGGAGTTGGTAGCTAGTTAGTGAAAGAGAGCAAGAAGAATGCAATGCTTTCAAAATGCAAGTCGTAGCAGATTTTCTTGTAAACGAAGAAAAGAAAATATGTTGATGTTTACTCTTAAATCGAGAGTATTTATAATGAGTAATCAACGATTGCTCATTATGCAGCACTAAATCCGAGCTCAGAAGCTTTTCCTCTTCGTTTCCACATGCTGTTATCGTTAGTAGCATACACTAGGTGGTGGTAATTGTTTATCTCATTTCCAGAGCAATAAATTTTCGAATTTGGGAGTAAAAACTTTATAAAAGTAGGGTGGGGGATCCCCCTTCCTGCTCCTGTTGTCGCGGCGTCCTTGGCGGATGAAGTGTGTTCTAACCATGCTCCAATGCAAGTTTGGCATATTTGAAGTGTTACGTGTTCTTTACATATTTAGAGTATATTCTTTTCTGACAGTATATTTATTTTCTATCAGTCATATATTATTCCTCCTATGTGCACTTTTTCTTATTTTCGGCAAATTTTTTACTAATCCTTCTCGTAGCCGCTATTATCAGCTGTTATTTTCGGCTAAGGGAAGACAACCCAAAGGTGGCTAGTATTCGGTAACAATACTGTTAGGTATACTTGATATCAGTAGTCTACAACGAAAAAGAAAAGCGTTTTCGACAAAAACAGAAGAGAGGGCGCCAAAACAGGAGGCATTAGTCAGATTGAGAGATTTCTGAAAATGATCAAAAACTCATACACATTTCTTTGGATAGAACATAAGAGCTAAACAGCAGAACAATTTTCTGTTATCGGGTAAAACAAGAGAGAGCACGAATGTACTGATACTATAGCAACACACACGTTAATGGTCTCTGTCGCACATGCTCAGACATTTATGATGACTCAGACAACTGTTGAGAGTTCTGAAAAATTGAAAGCACTAATCGAAGCTTTGGAAAGATTAAAATCAGATTAGAATACTTCTTGTTCATTAAAGCATATAAATACGTAGCTAGTAGTGTTTAATTTTTTAGGCATTAGAAAAATATTAAAACTTTGTTTTCAACTTCTTAACTTCCAGACATGTTTATGAATTTGATAGGGGTTTCTTAAACAATAATGATCGATGATCGTACGTATGATCATTTGAGTATCACAAAAAAATTCCACCACCCCGTCAAAAGCTTGCTGTCATCCTGGAATGATGAAAAGAAATGGTGTAATTTTTGTCGAACGTGAACCAGCAAAACGAGTTGTTCTTTATCCCACACTAGATCAACGGCAAGCTCAAGATAAAAATAATCACAATAATAATGTTTTATCTGCAACAAGGGCTGAAACAGCCAGTCATATTCAAAATAGATTTCCAAATCAAGCTATATCTACTCCGATTTCTTTAACAACAACCAATCATCTCAAACATGCCGATTTTAAACAAAATACTCTTAGTAGAGCACTGTCCAAAGGTGTCTGTAGTACAACAGAATGCGTTTCTTTTATAGTTCTGCATTTTTTCTATTTATATCGCAGATGACCAATCCCTGGATGATACAACGGTGCCAAAAGTATATCGTCAACAGACACCATTTAACCTCGGTCAGCTAAATGACCAAACTAGTAATATCTCACGAAACAATCCATATTATTCCAATCCATTTTTTCGTCCAAAAGTGGTAGTTGAACAAAAGGGTACTGTGCCGCCACCCTCTGACGACTCGAACAAAGATTCAGCATCGTCGATAGTAAGCATCACCACGACAACAAGTGAAGCAGTTCCATGGGATCAAAATAACGCAATAGCAAGAGTCAATAGTAGAAAACAGAACAATGTGTATAATACTGACAATAACGCGAACACCTGCAATGTCACTGTTATAAATGGACAACCGGCATTCTCACAACGGACAACACCGCGTGATGAATCAACAGGTTCAACTTCAACTGTCCTGGATAATAATATGGCTGCTCTTGATCTTAATCGCTGGGCGGAGTTAGTGATACCGACACCAAGGCGAAGTCTGTCAGCGAGTCTAGAAAGGCAGCGTATGATGGCACCCAAATCGAATGTTTCTAATGTGAGTCGATAAAATTATCGCCACGTGTTATGTTTATTCTATTACTATTTAGATTGACAAGGTTATTTCTTTGTCAAATTCCGTTTTTTTCTCTCTGAATACACGGCGAGGTCCGTTAAATAAATCAACAACCATCAACGATTTTGTACGTCATCAACGACGAGAATATCGTAATAGTGCAACGACTGCCTCAAGAAGTACAAACTCTTCTCCATCTTCGTTGTCTGTTTCTCACGAACAACAGCAACAGACACAACAACAATCTGTTGCAATTAATCAGAGTTGGAAGACAGCGCTCGCTACTAAATTTCAACAAAATGCTCGCTTATCAGCCACAAAACTGTTCACACCAAAAATAAATTTTTTGAATTTGACTAAAATTGATACACCATTCAAGGGTGATAGAAGCATTTTGTTCACTCATAACAAAGATGATAAAACGAAAAATCAGCCGACATCATTATCTGTCGATGATGGTGTGATAACGACTTTGATAAAACCAGTTGCAGATAGTTCAAAAACACAAATTAAACAAGAAGTTGTTGAGACCATCAGAGTACAGGTATTTTACTGAAAAAAGTCCATTTGATTGGTATGCGTATATCCGATGTATCTTCTGACTTCAGACTAGCACTACTGTTCCGTTACCAATCAGTAACAATTCCAGTAAAGAGCTTGTTCAAGAAAACGTACCTACTCAGCAAACGATGGCGGAGAATATTGTAAAATCAGCGGGCAATTTCGATCAACAACGAGCAATCATTACAAGGGTAAAACAGTTTCCCCCCAGCGCTGTATTGCAAATAATATACAAATGTTGTTTAGGTAATGAATAGACGGGATTTTGTGAAAATGAATGATTTCAAAACACCACAGCAAACAATAAATGTTCGTTCATTGTCACTTCCCGGAAAAAGCTTAAATAATGTAATTCAACTGACGACAATCATGGACCGTAATAACACCAGTAATAATAATAATAATGACAATAATCGGTTGAAAATTACAATGCCATCACAAAACAGCGTTAAAACTGTCACAACAACAATCGATATAAACAAGCTGCAAGTACAAAACTCGACAAGTGCAATAGTTCGTTCAAATAGCGTCTTAGTAAATAGTAAATGTAGACGAAACGAACAAGTTAAAAAACGGAGTAGAAGTGCATCAAATACGCCGACTGATGGGTAAGGTCAACTATGAATTCATTTCTTGACCATCTTGTTAAGTCTATTATCAAATATTGACTTGATTTAGTTTCATGATATATAGCTGAACCATTTTTTACCACTATTTCTATCTGTTGATAAAGGGAATTGTCTCATAAATGTTTTTCTAATAGTTAATTAAAGACACTTTTAAAGTTGTGAAACGCATAAGAGACATTATAACTGTTTGGGACACCGTGAACTGATGCTAATATTAATATAACAATTTCAATACTCGCTTAGCAATTAGTACAAAAACGTGTTGTGTAAATTGTGTCATTCAAATAACTGTAGTTATTTGGAAACATGATCAAAAACGATATTTTAACATTTTTTTAACATTGATCTTATATAAACATATAACGAATGACAATTGAAAATAAATCAGTTTTTTTATTGATAAAAAGTAGAAGAAACTACATAGTGTGCCAAATGAAGTAAAGACAAACAAAGTATGAAGTGTTGGTTAAGAAAATATTTGAATACGACATACATACCTCTTCGCTATTTGAAATAGATGTAATCTTTACAAAAATAGTATAGTGCAATTAATTTTTTACCTCTTGATCGGATAATTCCAGTACATTTGAACATGAATAGTTTATATTATCCCACGTCATTTGATCACTATTAAACTGGAAAGCTCCATACAATTGATGATGTACAAGGAGCTGTCTCACTGTAAAGAGACAAAGCTCTACTGTTCTCTAAAAAGATATAAAGTCGACTGACTAAAAGGGCAGTTTAGACCCCCGGGTCAGAAACGTATCTCGGTAACCATAAGTCGGACGTCGACAAAGATTTCAAGAAATGATGATCATGCGAAGAAATAGTAATGAGAGATCGAATTGGTTTCGAAATACCAGATTAAACTAGGAGATTTTGATGCGCATATGTCGAATGTGTGTAAGTGTTTGCAATCGTTCTTTCAAATTATCATATATCTAATATATAAGGCATATTTCTTAATGAAAACAGCATAATCTGTCCGATCACATTTTCTTCTAGTTTTAGAAGCCTCTCTTCACTTAGGAATACTACTTATAGTTCTCTAGACATAGCTTGCGGTGTACATCAAATTAGAATACTCTTTTTCATTAATAAACTTATGTTAGTTGCTAAACTTTTTGAGTTTACATCCGAACTATGTATTTAAATAGTGCGGCTATCGTTGAGGATGGAGCCTCCGTATGAAAGACCTTTCGTAAATGGAGTATGTTTATGTGATCGGATAAATGAGCCAGTATAGGAGATTGATTAGATTCTTTAAAGCTTCATTAAATTTTCCAGTATGGACATGATCTGGTTTGGTGAATGTTTTTAAAACAACATTACAAAGATAAAAAACAGTGCTTCATATAAACAGCAAAAATGACGCAACAGCATTTGTCTACAGTAAATGTCAAGAGACAGTTGCTTCATGCCTCATGGGAGTTTGGTGAAGCTGGATAATAGAAGTAGATGAGAATATACCACAGATTACTCCGCAGAGGACTCTTTTTTTCCTGTAAGGGATGGATTTCCGCTGAGGACTGAAAATCGTTCCTCATCATTGCAGAACCAGTCCATTGAAATACGACCAGCTACGTAATGCAGTCGTTGCATCAAATGTTAAAGTTCGCCAGTTCTTTCACAGCAGTGCTTAATGCATTTAGTAAATACTTTTAGTGTATATATATATATATAAAACAGATCACTCTTTCTCACCTTTCTTTTCTTAACCCTGCCACGACCACCTTAAGGACAACCACTTATTGTCCATTTGGGATCTGTGGGGACCCCAGGCTGATAAAACAGGGATAATACCTGAAACTATTACTATTTTATAATGTAACTGTGAAGGCTCTCGAGGAGTCTTGACAGTAAAAAGAACAAACACAAAAGCAATTAAATTTGAATTTTATTTATCTGCTCTTCTTTCATGTTCTTATCATTCTCTATTTACAAAGCGTTTCAAAACACGTGCCACATATTTACCATTGGGCAAATCCATGGGTATTCAACTACTTTTGGAAAAAGTTTTCTTTCGACTTTTTTCGTGCTAGCTAGATGGGAAGTGGTCAGAAAATAGCTTTGGCTGAAAAGGTTTGCCGATTTTCACCTAAAATGGTGGATATTCTGATCGTTTTCTAGGAACATCTAAAGAAGGCGCGCAAGTGATTACAAGCATTTGAGCTTGTATTTTCCCCATTAGTAGGGAACCACTAGATTAACACAACCTCCAAAAGGATTCGTTTTTTTATTGAGCTTTGACCGAGATATGAATGTTTTAAAATACAGGGATTTCCCATATCCATATTTTTATAATTTTATACAAATACTGTGTTTTGAAACATTCATATCTCGGTCAAGGCCATTTTCTGACCACTTCCCATCTAGCTAGCACGAAAAAAGTCGAAAGAAAACTTTTTCCAAAAATTGGTTGGATATCTATTTATCCACGTATTTTGAGCTGCTCCAACACATCAACGACAACTAAATAAGATTGACTGATGTTACTAGCGTACTTTACTAAGTGTTCCTAAGGCGTATTTAAAAGGACAAAGTTCGGTTTAATGTTATAGATACATAACATTAAAATGAATCTCTAGATGGACCCCGGATGGGCAACAAGCGTTTACATGTATTTTGAGCTACTCAATCATATAAATAACGATTCTATTTGATCGACTATTGCCATCAGCGTACACTACTAAGTGTCCCTACGGCATATCTAAAGAGACAAAGTTTGATAATGTGTTATCTTTGTATAGCAACAAAATCAAACTGGTTGAAGTCCTGGTGGACCACAGGTAGTCGTGTCAGTATTAAGTTCTGTTATTATTAGCAATTCTGGCTAAATTATCAACCATAAAAATGATATATTTCGACTATGAAAAGAATACTAGCGCCCCGTTAAAACAGTTTACACAATGGTTCAATTGTAAAGAATGGAAGTTTCACATTTTTGAACTCTTTAAATATCGAATATTCTTTCCCTCACTGAATAACACATCTTCTTCAACCTCCCCTGCGAAGTGTTCTTTCAAAATACATGTTGATGGATTTTGTTTTCGTAAGCTTCTTTAAAAGATATCTGGAACAACGTTAAAAATAACAGAAAAGGATTTTCTTTATCACATAAGAGGTTGCACATATAGTTAAAACGTGCTTTCACAGAGAGAGCTATGTATATTTTTTTCAAAAAAAAGTTGCAAGTTTACGAAACCATTTTTTCGCAAGATGTAATTTCTATCTGAAATATTTTTCGCAGAAACCATTTTCTATTCTCAGTATGTGGTGACAGGTGTTAAGAAAAAACTAAAATAATTCCATCTAACAGGGAGAAAAGTCCATAAGATAATAGTAACAGCAAGATACTTCTTTTTTCTTTTCAGTATGTTGTTGATAAGCAAGATTCTTGTATTTTTCCTTGTGTAGTTTTACAAAATGATCTCAATGCTCTTTAAACATATAGTATTAATCAAAACTTCTTTTTTTCAGCTGAAGTAGTCTACTATATGAATCCTAGTAAGATACCCTATGAATTTCTTGACAGGATCCTAGAAATATCCTATTAAGTTTTCGCTTGGGTTTCCTAGAATTCCAACAAAATTCTATAAAATCATAATGAAATCAGAGATACTCGAAAGTTGTAGGATTACTAGGATTCTGTTAGAATTCTAAAATCCTAACAAGAAAATGTGATTATTAAAAAAATATTATAATCCTAAACAAACCAAAACAGCAAGCTTAAATATTACGATCCTATAGGATCCTAGCAGAAAATATATAAGAAGTGCACAGGATTTTGTCTAGGAAGGTAAATCTTTTTATAGTTTAAAAACAAGATACTATAAAAGCACTTTTTCTTACAAAATTGCACGTCTTTAGGTTAAAATTTTTTTGTGTCTGTGTATATGTATAGATAAATTAAAACAGAATGAAGAAAAACACACAAAATACCCTTCGAGTTGTTAAAAAAGTATAAAACAGCATCATTAACTTCCCCGTAGACATTCAGAAACAAAAATTGGCTTCTAGAATATGCAAAAACAATTCTTTTGTAAGTTTTCATCATCATTTTTTTTAAAGAGAAAATGAGAGAGAGTTGATAGAAAATAGCAACAACTTATTGAGAATATTCATTCATAGATGGAATTTGTATATTCTCTCTTCCAATTTGTTCCAACGGCAAACAGTTTCATTTTAATCAAATTTCCTTTCTCCTTCTGTGTTTTGATGTATGTTAGGGAGAAAAAAAAAAGGCAAAAAATGTAAAATCTTAAAATGTTTCACATTGACTTTTGACAATGAACAGATGTGTGTATGTCTGTAGTACAGCAAAACATCGAAAATGAATTCTGATACATATTTCGTTCGTTCATATCTTCCAAATCCAACAAGAGAATATTTACAACGACGTTATGAACAACAACATCAGCAGCAGCAGCAACTTTTTTTTTCTTCTCCCAGACGATATGCTGCGACAACAATTGATCAAACAATGACATTGATTGAAGAAATAAAAACTCACACACAACCAAAATCAACAGCATTTATTCCCTATTCACTTAGTAAAACTACTAAACAATCATCCAATAATTCAACATTAATATCATTCCCCTCTGAATTAAAT
>CAJNOQ010001002.1:0-37639 GCA_905250885.1 Didymodactylos carnosus | reverse complement strand
GAAGGGTTTAGTTATCAGTCATATTGAAACAAAAAGTTCGCCTTTTCGGGAGAATGATTGTAAGCATAAACAAAGAACTGATAACGTGCAAAAAGTATTCTCTGAAAATAAATTCTCGACAGAGAGCAATCCTGATAACTGAAAAACTGACATTAAACAAGCTGTTATGACGAAAAAATGACAATTACATAAATTAAATTAAATATCAGCTTTTATAGTTATCTAATGATCTAAAAACAGGCATTTAATTCCTAAAAACCTACACCTAAAACGTTTTCTACAGGGTAACTTCATGCCTATATTATATTCTAAGTGTGAAAGCCTTCGCACCTATACATAAACAAGACTGTAACACAAAATGGTGCTTCAAAAATTACCAAGCTCTTGGTTATAAGAAGTTTCACTACGATCAACCTTGGCTACCTTAAACGTTGGATTAAGTTATCTATCGCACTTGTTATACCTTACAGATGCACAGCCCCTATGTGCAGACAATATGTGTTTTTGCTATGATTCTATTTTCTAATTCGAGTAAACTTTTAAATTATTCTCATTTATTTTGAAAAAATATGTGTCTGATTGAGCTTAAACTCTCTAATTATACTATCTCGCACATGAAAAATAGTTGAAAAATACTAGAAAAACTGACAGCAAAGAAGATACACAAAAATGGATATATAGGATATCATTTGCATTCTCTCAGAACAAAAAGTGTGGAAACACATACAGAGGAAAATTGAAAATATTTACACCGTTATTATTTGCTCAAAATATCTGAATGACACTGATTAATGATAGAGTAAAATAAACAAAATGGCAAAAAAAGTAGTCAATAAATTTATACGGACAACAGAAAATGAAATAAAAAACTTGATACAAAAAGAAAAAGAAATTTAAATATATACTTGAACAAGCCCTCGTTCACCTTTGTCCGCAAAACCCAAAAATATTTCATCATTCGGACCGATTGTCATTGCATTCAACGTATTCGCTTCTAAAATAGAACCGAAAAAATGTGAAATAACTACTACAAGTACCAGACTATGAACAATTTTTATCTCACAATCATTCTATTAACGAAGCAATCGAATAAACGATACATACCTATTTCTCTAAGTTCTTTTCCATTTTTACTTATTTCAATTAATTTTCTTGCGGAATGTTGTCTATATCTCGAATCTTTTCTTATCACTTGTTTATTACGTTTATTTTCGGTTAAGGTCATCAATAAATTATTATCTTTCAATATGATCATATCTGAAATATTCCATGATTGTTGAGTATTTTTATATGTATTTATTAATTCTTTAGTATTTTTATCATATAATCTAATTGTATGGCTATCTCTATCAACTAAACCAATTGTTTGTTGATTTTCAGCCATATGATTAGGTTCAAACTTTTCATTTTCATCATTTGTTTCATTAAAATCTAAATATATTTTCATATTTTTTAAATAACTGGTTATTTGTTCGGGAGTTTTGGGTAATGAATAATAATATAACGAATTATTTATCGAATTAATACCCCATAGACAATCGTACGATGTATCAGCAATCAATTTTCGTATGGGATATGATTGATACGAACCATCAACTTGTGTGCCATTATGTCCAAATACATAGATCATGCCACCAATATCACTGCAACGACCTAAAGACAAACAAAAAAAAGGAAAGAATTAATTATAAAGTCAATCAAACTTTAAACGTACGCACCATTTTCACCTCGATCCAATATTTGAATGCCAGCTTTAATTAAAGGAGCCTTTTGTTCCTCATTTGCTTTTTGTTCAAAACGTCGAACATAGGTTATGATATATGTTTGATAAACGGTGAATGATTCTAACGTTAAACGACAATTACGCTTAAATAATTCTAATTCACGAATATACACTGGTAAATATTTATCTATGGGTAATTGGATAGAATAAATCTGAACACGAGCGCCATATTCATCACAGATAAAAATATTATATGATCTGTTGTTATTATCAAGTAAACATAAAAAATGAGGAATGTCAGACGTTTTTAATGACCATACACACATGTCGTTTGGAACCAATGTAAACATCTGTGAAAATGGACGTTTTACTACTATTGGCAAGTGTAATCCATTATTTGTCGTTATTGGTGAATTACGTTTTGTCGATTGTACGAGCCGTTGTACATCTGTTTTCAGATTTGGTTGTAGTTGTGAAGGCGTTAGTCGCCAATTAATACGAAGAGGAGGAATTGGTGAAGCCAATTCCTTGGGATTATAGAAGCCATCCAGTTCTCTACAAAAGCAAAAGGAAGCACGCACTCATAACAAAAACTCAGTCTAATATATTACTTTTTGATTGATGGCTTTGTCGACGATGATAAATTTTGATAATTTGAGATTGACGTTGTATTCTGCACTTTTGGTGATAGTCGTTCATTGTACTTATTTTTTGTCGATAATGGAGTTGTTATTAGTTTTGATGGAACTTGAAATTTTAGATCACCAAGTAATTTTGCTGGAGAATCGAAATCTGGCGGTGATAAATAAGCAATTGTTATTTCTTGTGTTTTAATATGATCTTTTTTATTTTCCAAATTATCAAGAAAACGATCAATTCTTTGAAGATGATTTACTAAATTCTGGATCGAAGATTCAATCGAAAGGATATGTGCTATATTTTCATTAATTGACTGATACTCTTGTTTAATATCATCGTTTTTGAAATTTTTTTTAACTGGAGTTATATGATCATCAAGCCGTTCCAAAATATTATCACGTTCATTTTCGATCATGTTAATCAAATCTGTTGCACGTTGTTCAACAGTTATTCGTATCATTTTTAATTCATTAACAACTGACGTTATATTCTTCTCGGCTTTGCCTAAGCAAAATTAGGCGTCATTTAACTTAATATCAAGAAACCACATTCAAGAAAATAACAAGATTTTAAAGAACTCTTCTTCTCTCTTGCCACTCTAGGCCTAGTGGATATATAGCACTCATCTTGTTAGTAGAAAAAACTTTTCAACTTATTTTGTGATGTTCGTGAAGTATCCAAACAATTTTGACTTACTCAATAGTTCATTATTAATAGCAAATTGTTGTTTGCATTTTAACCATTTTTTATTAATTCTTTCTGTTACTTCTGCTCGATGTTTATCCATACATTTATCACAAATTTCTTCATTGCAATGATCACAAATAAATAAATAATTTGATTTTTTCGAACAAATTTTACACGGCGGTTGCGCAAAAGCAATCTGTTTTTTCTGTGATGTCGTATGTAAAGGAATAACTTGATGATGATTGTTTTCACTGGATTTAACTACTTTAGGATTAGCTTTTCGTCTCAAATAATATTGAACCATTTCGTTTATAAACGAATCGACGACTAACGAACGTTCGAGTTCGTCTCTTGTTCGAAATATATGTTGGACATCACATTTTGCACATTGAATTGATAATTCTGTTGATATAAGTTTTGTTTTAATACAAATGTAACAAAACGAATGACCACATTGTAATTGACGAGGATCAACAAAACGTTCGTGACATTGAGCACATAGTGTCAGCTGGTCAAGAACTGGATCAGAAAAAGCCATCAAAAACAATCTGGAAATCAAAAATATGTGCACAGTAAGAAATAAAACGAAGAAAAAGAATTGAGCATGTTTATATCACTTGAATAGTATCGTTTACTATTCTTATTGCATTTCAAGAATTCCATCCAAGACTGATATCCAAAGCGTTATGGTATGATTTTAGTAAGGACGAGAAAGCACTTTTTGTAACAGCACAAGAAGGCACTAAAAAATATCGATTATAGTCTAGTAGCATCTTCGATTTAAAAGTTTAGAATGATAAAACAAGCTGATAGATTGAACAATCGTCGACTAGTTAATAATTCTTGCCTTGTGCGCACAATTTCTCGATCGAGATACGTTGTTTCCTTTTAGCTTCAAATAGTAGCTCCAAGGAGAGACTATCTACGTCAATTTACATTGATTCTGGCACATTGGAGCTACAAGAAGACAACGATCGAGAGAGATGACCATTCGAGTTTCACGATGGGATGAAAGAGGGCGACGTTCAGAGTGACAATCTCTCTTCACGAGCACGTATTACGAACGCATTTTTTTTATTTTAGAATCAGCATACGTAAAAACTGTCCTCACACTAATCTTAGAATATTCAGAAGCGTAAAAAGGAGTAGCGTTGCTTTTCTTCTAAGATTTTCGCCTTTTTCTCAGCGCAAAACAATAAATATGATCAGGCGTTCATAGGTTCCACTTTATTCTGAAAAATTTAATACGACAATTTTTCTCAAGCACATGACTTTCTTGAATTTCTTGAGTAAGAATCTCATGGCGCAGAGAGATTTCTTACCCATGTAAAACACATTTTTTTGGAAGTCATGCTCTTAACTTGTTTAACTCATCTGCTTAAGTTTTGTATCTCAATAAACTTGTGCGCATGAAATTCTTGTCGCAAGTGCTTGAATATCTCATTGACTCTCCTTAGTAATTCTTTTGCCTCATGTGCTTGATTTTCTTGACTCAATGAATTTATGCGCTTGAGTTTCTTGAGATCAAGCGCGTACTTTATTAGGACTGCATCAAACACTACATAAGCGTATTTTGTCTTTCTTTTTCTATCTTCACATATATATCCTATTGTATCCTTTCGTGTTCCCGTTGTTTTTTTCGAATGTGATGTATAGAAACAGCTGAGTAGATGTCTGTATATATATATATATATATACACGTGTATTCTACATGACAATGTTTTAAACAAGCTAGATCCATCCCTGTCCCACTAAAGATGTATTTCTGCCTGAAACATGTACACAGTTAAATCATGTGTCGTAAACAGAGTTGCCAGATGGTCCGCATTTTGCGGACAAATTCCGCTTTCTGTAGTTTTATCCGCAATTTGTCCGCTTTTTGAGGATTTTTTGTTTTTGTCCTTTTCCCTACAATGAAGATTTTACATTTTCTCATAAAATTCTTGACTGGATGATTTGTCAAAACAATGCTTGTGCAACTTTTATAAAACAGATGCACACTATGTTAGGAACTAAATCAGAAATTTGCCCCGGAAGTGACTGGTAACAGGAAAACATTAGCTTGTCTCAAGTATTACTGAAGGGGGTGTGAAAAATAGTGAAATGCTAATTCTTTAAGGAAGCCAACTCGATCAGAAAAACTTAACCATTAAGTGCTGCCATAGGTGGGAAAGTTTCGAATTAAACTTTATCCTGCTATACATAACTCTTGAAATTTATGACGACTGATAAAAAATAGGGCTGCAAACATTCTGTGTTCCTTTTTAGCGTTTGAACGTGAATGTTAACGCACGTTGACGTTCTTTGAACGTGAATGTGAGTATTCTGGCGAACCTGAACTTTATTTTATATGACAAAGAAAAAAGTATGTAGTTACGGAAATGGTTTGGACCAAGGAACCTCGGTCCCGCTGCAGGAAAAACTCGTCTCGTGGTCAGGATATATTCAGGATATATTCTTGAAAGAATCAATATCTTGATTAGAGAATCAATAGCTACCAATAACCTGCTCACTGCTCTGAGCAGACCATCTGATCGTTCACTAGAGTTTCTGTTGATTAAATAAGACCAAGTAGAAATATATATGTTCTTACTACGGTACAAGAACAGAATTATATATTTACCTCAGACAATATGAACACCGTTAGTATAAAAGAAGCTCACGTTCACTAGTGCTTTAGTGTTCACGTTCAAGGAACGAAACGTGAACTTTACAGGCCTAATCAAAAACGCGCATCCACTAAAAGCCAATATCAATTCAAATTGGGATTTAAATGATATCTAGTACTTCTTTTATGTCTCTTAAGTGGAACCACCATAAAGCGCTAGGGGATACTTCCGCACAGGTCCGCCCACTTTATACACGACCTAGAGTCGGGAAGGTTTGAATATATGCAATCGATAGTCCTACTGAAGGAATGTAAAGACCCTTGTTGCCCCATGGAAAAATTATTCCGAACACGGGTTTTCCTCGGCCATAAGTTCTGAATTGAAGCGTTTTTAGGGGGATCAGAACAGCGAAATCTGACCTTATCTAATACTATCAAGCGTTCTCATACTGTTGAAAAGAGTATATGCAAAGCTTCTATCCGCAAATGAGATTTTCTCTTCTGACATTCGCAAAGAATTTTTGACTGGAGGACCTTATCTGCACCAGCAGATATCACTCGTTCTGTGATAGTGTGTTGGATGAGCTCAAAATCCAAAAAAACATAACTTTATTTATATTCGAATGAAAGCGGTTTCCAAGTTTGTTCGTATGACGCAACAATGAAGTCTCTAGTACTTTTTACTTCTTCGTGGTAAGCGTAACCGAGAGACTTACTTTGGCCCTTCCAGCCCTTCTCCCTCGAAAAATATCCGTCAGTTCTTCGAGATCTTGTTAGCTCACATATTACTCGACTAGTGCTACAAAAGGTGCAAGGTATTGACACTCTAGTACGATTGAACAAGTGTGACATACTCTACTTGTCGTTGACAATATCCTTGAATTTTCATAGTGATTAATCATATATCGTTTAACCATCATTTTTAAAACAGAATGAACAATTAAACTATTTATAAATCCTTCCTCATTTCGAAAATCTTGGATAACACCATCGATAGGACACTTGATCGAGAATGAACTAATGCTAGTCATACAACGTAAGCTTAAACAACATTTTAAACAAAAAACACATCCGCAGGGTATCACACGTGGATCATCAAAGAAATGTGCTGAATATAATGGACAACGAATAACGTCTTCGGCATAGAGTGGCATTATCTAAAAAAATACTCTATCATCATCCACTAACTACACTAAAAAAGTAATGTAAGAAATAACATATATCTAGAAAAGCAGGACGAACACAAATTTCAGAAAGTCGTTACATCAATTTTTTGCTCAACTTCTACGCCTTCCTCTGCCTAGAACATGGCGGAAGGGTTTAGTTATCAGTCATATTGAAACAAAAAGTTCGCCTTTTCGGGAGAATGATTGTAAGCATAAACAAAGAACTGATAACGTGCAAAAAGTATTCTCTGAAAATAAATTCTCGACAGAGAGCTTCTCACTGATTTCGAAAAAATTGAATTTCTCGGCAACGAAACAAAGTTTTCCGAAAAAGGATGCTTAACCTTTTTTCCACAAGTACCACAATCAGAATGAAGTAAAAGAAAGAATTTTATCTCCAAAATCGTAGGGCTACATAGGTTTGTTAAATTGACCGTTTTACCATTCTGCTCGTGCTTCGCAGATTCTGAGTCCGTTTTAGCTTGTAATATTCCCAAAACTAGCTTTCCAGACTCAGTTTTCGATGCAAAATAAGAAAAAAAAAGGTTTGGGGATTTCCAAAGATGATCAAGCATGGAAATTTCACCGTTATTTCCTGCAGTTTAAAATATCAGTATTTTTCAATTTTTTCATCTAAAAATGACGTTGAAAAATCTTAAATTGGTTTTTTTCTAGGTAAGTCGATGAGCTATATCCAACCATGCCCAAAAGAACGGAAACAAAAATCATGCTGTCTTTTTGAATTGGCAGCACATTATCTCGTTTTCATGTCACAAACTTCATTCAGGATTGGCAGGCGAAGGATAGGCTTTGGGTCGAACACTCAAAAAAATTTGGTATTGAGCCATGCTTATGAATCATACATTTTGTTAGAAACCTGATTAGTAAGTTGTTGAGACAATTTTATTTGAAAAGTTAATAGAGACTGCTGATCTCGTATTCTAGATGATCGTCTTGGATTTGTAGAGTACAATGTTGCAACTGCTCGATGTTTGTTGACTAACGAGTGGCGCAGAATAAAATGACCACTTTTGTTCTTCGTTTTCGAGGCACTTCGCAGTAGTCAAAAGAGTTGGTCCTAGGCTTATTCGATAGAGAACTGAATTCGCTACAAACCTGCTGTTTCAATCTCTGATAACATTTTCTCATTTGAGCATCATTCAAAATATTGGATGGTGCTGAGTTGTCGAACTGCGACGTGCTTTTGTCATCTTCTTTTTTGAGATTTTTAACCCATTGTCTGAGATTCACTAGTTAATTTTTCTACGTACAAAGATAGAATTTTATGCTTTATCGATCTTACTCATTTACAACTTCTACCATGTTTTTGCTACGTCAGCTGGACTCATAATTAGTTCCCAACTGGCTTTTCAATTTTTTCAAATTAAGGGCCCCTCAGAAATGGTGATTTTCGGTCAAAAAATCGGTTTTGAGATAAGCACATGGGAAAATAGCCCGCAGTGTCTACTTTCAGAATCTTTATCGCTTTTGGTTACAAAAGTGATTTTTCGCGGATTTTGAGCAAGTTTTCTAGGAGCCTCGAAAAACCAGGTCTTGAAATAATAGTTTTTTCCTGGATATTTATGCAATTAAAATTTTTCTAAACACACAGATTTGTAAAGCAAGCGTTTCTGATCAAAATAAGACCTCGTGCAGCTCTGTATGATCTTACATCAAATACTTACAAGCATTTTTCTAGAAGTTCTAAAATTGAGTATTTCATACAGCGTTTAATACAGCGTTTTCTCTATATAAGAGTTACACCTGAAGTATTTCCCAACATTTTTTTATAGCGGTTTGTCATAGAGAGTTTATTTTTTTTTGTTTAAAAGAGGAAAAGAAACTACATCGAATGACCGGCGCTGATTTTTCAATTAGGTTTTAGCTTTTTATCAAATTAAGGATTTTTAGAAAATCCCGAAGGCTTTTTCGCGTTTTGGAGGTTTTGTGTTGTCTGGAAAACCAATAAAGGCTTAATTGAAAAATCGGCGCCGGTCAGACCATGTAGTTAGGTGTCTAGCTTAAAAGAAAACAAACCCGAACTCTCCAGCTTGAAGTATATTAAAAAATCTTGGGAAACACTTCAGCGTCCTTTTTGAACCTTGATCTCTGGAACATCCCTGAACGGTAAGACTTGGCGACAAAAAGTTTTTTCATTCCCGTAACTCATTAACTCAAACATGTATGGAAAGTTTCGTCAAGATCGGATGTACGGTGTCGGAGATAATTTCTAGGGCAGGGGGCCCTTAAATTAACTTTTTTAATTAACGGTTTCAATTGAAAACTTTGTTTATATATCAAAAGACGTAGAATTTAATTCTGTGTGAGATAATAAGACTAAAACCTTGGATTCAGAACGTTTTACTGCTTTTATAGCCAAAAAACTAAAGTCTGTTAAAAATAGGTTCAAAAGTTAGCTTTTTTAAGAGTTATCATTTTTTTGCACAGAGAAATTTTCCTAGACGATTTAACTGCAAAATTTCGAACAATATGTGGGAAGAGGCAGAATTTTTCGGTGAATCTCCTAATGTCTTCAAAATTCTTATAAAATCTCTTTTTGGATCAAGGTAAATGTTTTTCTACTTTCAGTGTGTCGCAGTTTGACAACTCAGCATTCTTCAATATTTTGAATGGTGTTCAAACGAGAAAAATGCTCTCGGAGATTCAAATAGCAGGTTTTGTAGAGAATTCAATTCTCTATCGATTGAGCCTAGAACCAACTCTTTGGACTACTGCGAAGTGCCTCGAAAACGAATAACAAAAGCATTTTATTCTGTGCCACCCGTTATAGGACCAATTCGTTGACTCGATAATATCTTTTCCATATCTTCATCAGATTTTTCATCAGAGAGTATACTGAGACCATCTTGTTGAAACAAGTCTTTAGGAGCACCATGTTCCTGGAGTGTACGACGACCCTCGCATTCTGCTTTTCCCACATAACTATCCTTACAATAACTACATTCGGCCAGATAGACTATCTGACTGGAGGTACTTTGGAATTTTATCTTTCGTTTGAAAGAAAGCTTGTATAGCTGGTGGAGACTTTGAGACAAATCGCTAATCGATATCTGGCCGAACTTTCCCCGAAAACTGCGTCAGTCTCTTTTTCAGAGTTTATGTATAGTTCTCAGTATATGGGATTTTCCTGTAGATCCGTTTCTTGTCAGGTCCTATGATAGGTGCATTTATGTCTTTCTTTTCACCCTTATCTTTTCCAAACCATTTTGTAAGCCCTGTTCCAATTCGTATGTCAACAAATGACAATGCATAGCCATTTATGCTAGCAATATATCTAATCTGATCAAATTTATTGTTGAATTGAATAAAAAGAAGACTTATATTGCGCTTGACGCTTTGATAAAAGTTCGATGTGAGAAGAAAAAAATACTGAGCCTCACCTAGTTTCATGATGCTCCGCCGCCTCTAAAACGCGACATATCTCTTTTCGATTTTATCATGAGGAAAACACGAAAAATGGAAGACAAATTTAGATTTCTAGGCATATAGAAGCACATAAAGTACATTTAAAGAAATCTGAAAGATATATGAAGTATATCCAAGCACATCTAACACATGTGTGTAACACCTTACATATATTAGATGGAATAAGACTTCTCCTGTTTCATACCAGTCTATTAATCAATTTATTATGGCCTTTCATATAATACATAATCAGATTATCATTCATCTTTATCTTCACAGCATGTAATACACTGAGATAATTATGGAATTAACACATAGATTGCTGTGCCATAATCAGCGGAGCTCCGATAGGAGACTTCTTCTGCTTTCCAGAAAATTTACTGCGAAATTAACTTTATTCTCTCTGCTTCCAAGTTATCCGGTCGACTCCGGCCATAATTAAAGTGTGTTTTGGACATTAGATAAAATTTGCTCATGATTCCTTATTATAGTGATAAAGTTGAATACTATGGTTACATTGGATGTCAAGTTTCTATTGGATGTCTGCATTATACAGGGTTAGTTTGATGCACAAATCAAAAACAGCCGAAAAGGGAAAATATTTTGTTCAATTCTAATTGTCTAATATTCCACAAACGAACCAACTGTTAAAATGGAAATTATTTGAATTTGGTACGGAGTTATTTGTAATTTGAGTACATCTAGATGTTGAATTTTGAACGGTAGTTTATCATCGGTGTTATTATTTTTCTTTTTTCTTTTTATTTGTTTTTTTTTCATTTGTTCTTCTCTACACTGTAATCCTGAATTCATTTCCAGTTTATAGAAAATCGACCAAAAAATCGCCGGAGATTTTCTAATTTATAGAAATTTCTCGACGAATTTCCACCTTTCTAGAAAATGTTGATTTTCTACTTTATAGAAAATTGACTTGAATCTCTATAAATTTGATTTTCTATAAAGGGGAGAATCGCTGAGGATTTTCTATAAACTCGAAAATCCCCGATGGTTTTCCAGTTATAGAAAAAGCAATCGAATTTCTATAAATAATTTCCAAGGATCTGGAAATTCGATTTTCTATAAACTGGGAAATTCTCGAGAAATTCCTATAGGTACTCTTTGAAATTCAACGAGCATTTTGCATAAAGAATCTCCAATCTTACAGTATATATTGGTTCTCTATTTCTCTGCCCTAGTGAAATTTCTTGTAGTGTAAAAAGTACCAAGAAGACAAGATCTTGGATTCTTGAATCTTTCACTCAAGATCTTGGGAACAGAAATTTCAAGACCTTGAGTGAATCCATTCAAGATGTTGCAAGAGCTTGAGTGAACAATTTTCTTTACATTTTGTTTACTATTCAAAGACTCAATTTCTACTGTTTGACTTGAGTCATTGTTATTATAGGTCAAGAAACTCTCATGTATCTCACTTTTCGTGAATAAACTTAACTTAAGCTTCATCAAAATCTATGTTGAAGTCTTACATTTTTTTCTTTCAAGAATACTTTACAGTGAAAAGTCATGTTAGCTTTTTAATGTATTTTATTTTATCTAGATCCATTTTAAATAAAATGAGATATGCAAAAGCGCAATGCTCCTATACATTGTATATAATGAACACTCACAACATTAAGCGCTTTTTATTTTCTTGATCATATTTATTCACCACAGAGGCACTAGTCTATAATGGACAACAGAAAGTTCGACACTTAGTCCTAGCGTATCATAACCATCACAGGACTTTCTCCCGATTTTTTGAGGGCCAAGTCTGTCTAGAAGATTAGAGAAAGCAGTAAAGAGAAAGCACATTCTCCAAAAATTTCACTACCAAAAGGCTTACATCACATCCGCTTTTTTTCTTTGTCACGGGACGTGATGCGATAGGGTTAGTTTCTCCGCTTAAAATAAAAACAAGGCTCATGTGTATAATATTGTTCGTTTTTAATAGTTAGATAAAGATAATTCATTGTTACAAAAATACATTGGACGCAAACGGCCTATATACATATTACATCCTGATCTCGACAGAGAAAAAAAAGCAAAAGCCATACACCCAAAAAACTATAAAGATCTAAAACACGCAGAGAATGAGATGTATACGCATTTATCGAAACGTAATTACAATAATGCAAAAAGTTTTTCACCGTTCGAATAACCGGAAGGGATTGCTTTCTTAGTTAGAGAAGTTACTGTTTCAGCAGTGCTAGAATGAAAGTTGAAAAAAAAGTTTCGAATTTGAAAAATCTGACGAATTATAAAAACAAGTACGACTAGCATTCTATTTCAACAAACAGTTGACCATTATTTCGAAAATGGATTACTATTGAATTCTTAGATTTTAGTTTACTGATTTTAAATGTAGAACTGTTTTTCACTGCTTACATCTAACAGATGAAAACTAAAAATGTTTATTCGATTTCAGATCAGATTATATAGAATAAAAAAAATTCTCTTTGAAAGAAAAGAAAATTCATGTCTGCTATTTATAAAATTCAATTGATCCTATATCATTTCGTTTCTTACATCCGAGAATAATTCCATTATCTGGTGTTAACGTTATTCCATAAACATTTATTTGTTCGATTTGTTTCGTTGGACATCCATGTTCATCCAGTTGTAAAATTATATGATTTATTGATGTGGGATTTGAATGAGGTTCGATTTCTTCATCTAATTTTAATACCACGCAATTATCTTCACATAATAACATATTCCAAAGTCGATAAGTACCTTTTGAGCGAAATTGATTTTGTATCTCATCTATTTTTTGTTTTGTTCTCTTATCATAAATATGTAGTGATTGATTTTTTTTATCTAATATTCCAATGGATGTTTTATTTTGACATATTTTTATTGGTTCAAATTCTTTACCAAAGAATGATAAAAACGTTTGTCGCGACGACAATGATAATTCAATTTTTTGTGATTGATCTATTAAAACCGAATGATATACACAATGTTGATGTCGATCGATACCCCTAGAGTAAAATCATGATGTTTGAGCATTATGTACACAGCATAAGAAACAACTTACCATAAACAATTCAATTCAATATCAGCTAACAGATGACGTATAGGAAATTTTTGATGAATACCCTCATGAACTGGTACACCACGATGATCAAACACATAAATAGTACATGTATCGGTTTGGTCCGTTTTATGAGCAGCAACAATGATGAATGGCGTATAAACTGTGAATGCTTCGACAATTAATTGTTTAACATAAGTTTCTAATTGAAATGTGCGTAATGGCCGTGGTTGTACATTAAATTGATGATCATGAAACTGGTAAAGTCCAACAATTCCATGGCGATCACAAGAAAACAATAAATCATTCTTTTTTGATACAATGCATAAAAAATGTGGAACAGTACGAAAATCGACGGACCACATACACTGCATTGTTTCTAGTGGTGTTTTTGTCGTTGTTTTTGTAATCGCTGTTGTTGAAGATGATAACGAACATGATGCAGAGAGTAATCGTGATTTCTGAAAGTATACAAAAAATTATATTATGCTAGCCTACCAATGTTAAATCTTCATTCTCACGATTTCTGGACGTTCAACAAAACGTTGTTCTCGTTGTTCATTTTCGCCATTTTCATTGTATTCTCTATTATATGACCCATTAGTAAGAACATGAGTATTTTCGTATGTCGAACTTTCAGTTAGTGTTTTTGATATAAAACGCAATTCACCAAAAATTTTTGACAATTGCAATGAACTACATGCAGTTAACGATGGATACTAAAAAAACTATGAGCAGTATGATAGATGAAACAGAGTTTTTATACAAGGATAGCTGTTTTATTCACATGGATACTTTTATGAGAAAATTCCTGTATTAGTGATAGCGCCATAGAAGTAAGCCTTTTTTTCTAATTACCTTGATCGGATTTGTTTGCATTTGCTCTTCTCTTTCAGCTATTTGTTTCAACAAATCATTCATTTCCAAAATTATATCTTCATTATTGTGTGATGTATTTGTAGTTCTGAAACATGAACATCTATTATAGTCTATCTTTTTGCGAAAATAACTGTCCTTACATACCCAAATACTTGACTCAATCTTTGACGTATTGACTCATATTTTTGTTGAATATCACCATGTTTGAAACTGCAATAAAATTATAAAAAGAGTCAAGCACTATCGCACGACTGTATTTGTATTATACGTACGATGATGAAAGACATTTTAAACAGTTATCTATTTTTGTTAATAAAGCATCACGTTCATTTTTAATTAATTGTAGCAAAGTATTTGCACGTATATTGACATCAGTTCGTACTTTGACAAGTTCGTTCTCTATGGCTGATAATTCGTTCTCATACAAATCTTTGGGAAAGAAACAAAACAGCATCAATGTGACTAGATATTAGCTATCTTCTGATAAGAAAAAATAACAAACAGAGCACTTTCTTTCTTCCAGTACAGATATCAATTATATGATTTATTTTAAGAGGATTTATTTTTTAAAAATTTCTTGCTTCTTTTTTATATAAACCTGATAATTGATCAATAGCAGCATATTTTTCTTGACATTTATTCCAACAGTCTTCTAGTTTCTTATTCAATAATTTCTCATGTTTTGTAACACAGATATCACATATAACTTCTTCACAATGATTACAAATAAATAATTCGTTTTTTATCCAACATGAAGAACAACGGGCAATTACTACACATTCCCGTCTATTCTTTGCCATAGCATCAAAAATAGAAATCTAAAAATTATTTCAGATTAATTCGGTTTTATTTTTGTTTGTTTAGGATGTTACAGGAATGATAGAGTTAGTGTCATGAACACAATCACTTGTATGAGTCACACGACTAGTAAGAAAGTAAACATAACAATAAAGAAAAAGTAACAAAAAAAGAATAAAAATATCTGTAGGACAAGCCTTTAGACTAGTGTATTATACAAGAAAAAAAGAAAAGAGAAGGACACAAATAAAAAGAGAAATAAATAAAAAGGTATGACAAAATATGAACAATTCGGAACAAGTAGCGTTCTAACTGTGTAGAAAAAACTGATATAGTTGAAGAAATGACTACTGCGTTTGGTAAACTATTCCACTCTTTAACTGTTCTAACCAAAAAACTGGCATCAGCAGCAAAAACATCTTTTGTACAACGAAGAACTGCGAACATGAGCGAGTTGCCTCTTTGGACCAAGAATCGTTTTTGATCACGCCAGTTTGTAGAGTGAGTCAAATTACTCAAATGAAAATTTTTTCGTCGCTATTGAATAAGTTATATCGAATAGTGGAGTTCTAGTGATTTAATTTATTATATATACTATACTGATCCGTGGTCTGACGTTCCATACTTTGAACTCTTGTGATTGATAATTTGACAGGCTACTATGATTTATGAAGCAGTGAAGAATGGCAATATTATTTCATGATCTACTTGTAATATTACAAAAAAAGCGCATCATACCAGCGGTGCTAGTTCGGAAAACGTGAAAGACTTGATTTTAAGCTAAAACGTATTTAAAAAAGAAATATACTTATTTATGTTTCAAGATAATTAACAGACGTTACGTGACGTAATTACGTCTCTGTGTGTACTGATGCGAATAAAATTATTTTCTGTGCTTCATTTTGTTCTCTGGCGGCCTAATGGTTACTCTCATTATTCTTCCTTTTTCTCTAAAGCCCAAAACAGAAAATAAATGTTTTTTTTGTGGAACCTAGGCATACACCAGTTACAGTTACAGTTAACTGTCATAACCGTATAATCCTGGAAACTGTAACTGCCGTAACTATAACTGATGCATACCTATATAGAACGAACGCTGCTATTAACCAGAAAAGTTCACTAAATGTTTTTTAATTTCAAGTTCAACTAGTGATCAGTTTTTTAATTTCAAAACACTAATTAAAATACTATAACATCCTGATCCACGAGGCATAATTCTTGATACCATCTTACCCACTGCAGGGAGCTCTACAAAGTGGTCTAAATAATGGCAAACAAAAATGAAGGTATGAACCTCCAGAAAGATGTTAAATAGCAAGAGAGCTCGTTCTGTTACGTTACAGTAAGAATGTTTGACCTTGTCAACAGTGCATCTGTTTTCTGCACGACTTAAATTCACACTCCAAACACGTTACAAGTTGCATACATATGTAGATAAGGCCAAAGGTTTGAAAAACTTAAACTTTCCGTCGTTGGTACAAGTTTATTTTCGCTAGTGTGCGAGAAAGACTGAGACTAAAAGTCCTTGATCCTGCTATAGCGTAACCGGCTAGACGGATGCATTTGTTTGTTCTTCCTATGAAAACAAACGGCAATTGCTATGGCATTCGCTTAATTCACAATGTATCTATCATAAGCAGTGAAGTTACAAAGTTCTTTAGATTTTTAAAGTTCAAGTAATGTTCTGACGTTCAAGAGTATATGTCATTGTTTATGACATTGACGAATCGTGTCAATAGTCTTTTATGTAAAAATTAGCAATATCTGCTTCATCATTTACACTCTGACGTTGATATATACATAAGTGCTTTTTTCAACGATGGCGAAAACAAAGTCGTTCAGAAAAGTAATTCATACTTAGTATCACCTAATAAAATTAATTATTATACTGCATTGTCTATTGAAAATATGCCAATATTCAATACAATAAAAAATTGTTAGATCTTCTCTTGCTCTTTAAAGTTACTTGCGTTTTACAAAGGTGTTTAGTGCATAATAAGCATCCAAATGTTCTAAATTTACATTTTCTAATTCATTCTGCAGTAAAATATTTGCTGTTCGCACTATTTAAATGTATGTCTCTTTATCTGTACAATACAAATAAACAAATGATTACAAAAAACAACAACAGGAGTGTGTTCATTATGACATTTAAATATGAAAACAACAAATACCATAAAAATGCATTTTTTTACACATGAAAACGTCATCTATACAAACTAAATCTGTGCGAGTGAGTGTACCACATGAGATAAAAAAATGAAGTCTTTGAGGAAGAGAAAAAAACAAGTCTGTTTAATTTTTTAAAGAATGAACGCTTAAAATTTTACTATTCTTAATACACGCTTACACTAAAAACAACCGAGATTCAACAACAGGAAATTGCTCAGTTGTTCTTTTTAAATTCTAATCAGTCAAACAAATAAAGTTAAAAAGAGGACAATCATGTACAAAAAAAACAAGCTGACGATATCGTTACTTAAAAAGAAGCAAAGCAAATTTATCTTATTTAAACAAAATTTGTTTACTCTTATGTAATCAGAGCTAAGGATGCAACGATTAAAACTGACTTTTTGAAATAATAAAGAAAGTGCGTAACACATAGTTTTTCATGCATATGCACTACTATGATAGTCTTTGTTAAACAAATACACTCTATACAATACATGGACGAAGATTTATTTACGTGCACTGAGAGAATTTTCCTGAAAATGTTAAAATCAAAAAAAACAAAAATAACTTTTTCAATGTTTATATAATTGATTGATTGTATTTGTAAATTCCATCATTGCCACTAGGGATATTAGAAGATTTTGATGATGTTTTCATTTGTTGTAATGTATGTTCATATCGGTTACGCATATCAGACATTCTGTTCCAATATTGAAGTTCTAAACTAGTTCGCATTTCATTCACTTGTTGAGCTAAATAATTAATAAAAAATATACTTGATACGATCATCTGTGGTATGTTTCCACTCACTTGTTATTGATCGAAGCTCATTTATCGATGTTCGGTAGGCTCTTCTTGTTTCATCAAGCTCTTTTTCATAACGCCGCCGATTTGTTTCTAATGCTGCGTCTATTTGTGCAGAAAACTCTGTCATCATATGTTGAAACTACAAAACAAACGAAAAATTAAGCTACTTGTTTGATTCAGAGAAGTGTTTCTTATACTTTATCGCTAAAATTATTAATAATTGTTTGAATTTCATCTGAAGTCCTCCTAAAAAGCAATAGAGAACGTTGGGTACTAGTTAAATCAACAACTACATTTGCCTTACGAATCAGTAGTCGCTCGAATAGGACAATTATTTAATGGAGGTATCTAAAACAACAGATAAATCAACAAATTAGCATAAATACTTTTGAAGTAAACGCGATCTACATACTCGAACAAAATGTCGATTGGAAGGAGATAGAGAGATTGATGGTGAAGTAGAAGTAGCTGTATAATTAACTGTACTTGATCTACGTGATTGTTGTTGTTGTGGATTGTGAATGGTAGATCCACTTTGATAATCAGAAAATTGCAAGGATGGTGAAGAAGTTTTGGAATCCATACGTTGGGATGAACTAGCTGGCGTCCTGACATTGGTTGGAGTAGTACGAATTGCTGGTTGTTGTTGGGTATATCGTTGTTGAAATGATGATGGTGTTGTATCCGATACTCTTGTTGCAGCGGTTAATGAACCGTTTATTGTGGGTCTGACAGTATTTCTAGAATGCATTGTATTAGTAAGTGGATGAATAGTTTTACTACTGATCGTCGAATTTATTTGATTAGCACCAAATGGTAGTAAATGATGTTCACGATTCGATCTAGTTTCAAAGTTCAGTTGACTAACAGACTTCGTAATTGTCGGCGAAGTGGTTGGCGATGGTGGTGATTGAGCCATAGCTAACGGTGATATTCGTTCGTAGATTGTGTCGATTGGTTCCGATTTTACGTTTTGTGTATCAATAGATTCGAAAGATGCAGAAGTACCGTTCAGTGGTCTAACTCTAAATACGGGAAGTACAATGATAGAAATTACTGGAAAATGGTAAAGGCAGTATTTTCTCTATGAATAGTCCAATTAATTTTAGACAAGAGCTAGTAAGCACTAACCTTAAATGTGATGAGTCTGTATATGTATCTTGAACGACTGTGACCGGTTGTTGTTTTGTTGTGGAAATTTGACTTAGTAGCGATGGATGTTCAATACTATCAGTATTTGGAGAAAGCAAAACTTGTTTGGGCAATTGTTCCTGAGAATAATCATTCAGAATAACTGTCTTTTGTACTTGATTATGCATTAACATAGAATTGTTAACGTTATGAACAGACGGAGTAGTAATACGTTGTTGTTGCCGAGATTTTCGTGAATGTTTTAAAGTCATTCGTTGTGGAATAATATTTGGTGTTGTGTGATTAAGTTTTAGTGGTTCTACTTTTTTCTGTTCTAACTGTTGTTCTTCACTTGAGTGATTCGGTAAAAGACAGTCACTCAAAACAACTACTGCTGCTAATCGTTCATTATCGCAAGTACTACTTATGAAATTGGTGTTAGTTGATTGTAATTCTTTACTGATTGATGCTGCTGCATCTTGTTCTAAAGTAGTGGATGATGGTGACGGGATGTCTAGTAATTTTGTGGTATGTTCAAACGTAGATGATAACAGAGACATTTTCATACTGCTACCAATACCATTAGACAACGAAGACGATACTAAAGAGTCAACAGCACTTAATAAGGCATCGATTGTATGTCGTACATTCATTTCAATTGGATCAACACAAACTGAACGATCAATGTATTTACTTAACAGCGCGTGTATATGCATTTTTGTATCGGGTGAAATTGATGATGTAGCAGAAGGAACTAATAATGAATGTTGGTTAGCAAACTGTTTAGCATTAGCAGCCGTACTAGTAATACTACCATTCATTTTTGTTTTCATTCGGCTATTTGAAATGTTAGATTTCATCGGAATACTAAAAAATGAAAAGCAAAATAAATATACTATAAATAATCTAATATAAGCTCAAAAAAACAATCAGAATAGTCTGAGTAATGTAAATAAACTCCGCTCTAAAGTCGTAAAATATACAGTAGGTGTTCTTATATGTTCACTGCTGATATTTCATATTTCATTTTAGTTTCTTACGAAATTGATGTGCCTTCTTTTGAAACTTTTTCTAAGGGTGAATCTGATACGGAGGTTTGTTGAGGAATACCATCTTCATCATATTCTTCAAATAAATCAAAAACATTATTCGATGATGAATCTCCCAATTCAACTGATGTTTTTGTACTATTGTTCGTTGTATTCAATTCAGGGCTGTCTATATCATTATTAGTGCTTTTCTGTTTTAGAATTTTTCGTTTTTCTCGTTGAATAATCGTAGAATTATTAGCTTCTTCTTGTCTTTGACAATTATCGTCGTCGGTGTCATGCTCATCATGAATACTACTATGTCCGTTCGTGTATGACTGTTCATTATCATTATTTTCAATTTTAATTATATTAGTACGTGATGAACGTAATATAGTATTGTCTTTTTTATTCATTTTTTTTCCGAGACATTTTGATGTCAATCGTGCACGTTTTGGTGCCTCTTGTTGTGAAGATGAATGAGAACGTTCATGTCGACGTTTATTATTGATAAGATTGTTCGATGATGAATTCAATTCAAGAGGATTATCTCGTTGTTGAGTTAAACGGTGTTTTAATGGCTTCGATGTTGAACGTACAGTATCAAAAACGTAACTTGCTGGAACACTGTCTAAATTTAAGACAAAAAATATCGTAAAGAAAGGATTTTAAACAGTTTCCATGTAAAAGATACGTGTATTGACACCAATAGGTAGAGATTCCCCAAGAAGAAAAAAGTAGACTTAAGTCCTTATCATAGATTTTCAAAGTTCAGCTAAATTCACATAAATCACTAAAAGTCTAGAGATTTACATGGACTTTTACGAATCTATGTAAAGCTTACACAAACATTTGTGGTTTTTGAAGGCTTTCGTAGACTTGTAAAGTTTAATGAAATTTATAAATCCATATAAAAGTCCATTCGACTTTGTACTCGGATCGAGTTTAAAAGTCAAAGTAAGTCTATGTCAGTAAACGCAAGTTCATCAAAAGCCATAAAAGTATGAAAGTTCAAAGTCTACCTTTTCCTCTTTAAAATTCGCATAAATAAACTTTTTGTCTCTGTGCCTATTTATGACCATTTACTTTTCTGATCTATTTGTCGAATCTATTTGTGTCTGTGTAAATGACATGTTTTTTATAATGCATCCTTCTGGTTTATCAACTATTTCTTATTTAAGCGTAAATCTCAAAATTCTATTCTTTGTAATAATCAAAAGAACAATGTATACGCTTTTTTCAGTTTTCGTTATAATTTGTCAAAAATTGAGTTGGTTTAAGCTTTAATCTTGAACCAGAACGAAATCGAGAATATAAATTCCCATTATATCATTCTGAACTTAAACTATCAAAACACAAAATCAATCCTTGCACGAAGCTAGGATCGAACATACGAACTTGATCTTTGCAGACGAACTGCAAAAATCAACTTCGCTGTTCTTTCCTATATTCTGCACAATGATTGAAGTTGTGCAATGACTCGATGTTATCCTTCAATGTGTATTTTTTTATTGTGTTTTTGTGTTTTGTTGTTGGTTTAAGCTTTAATCTTGAACCAGAACGAAATCGAGAATATAAATTCCCATTATATCATTCTGAACTTAAACTATCAAAACACAAAATCAAACATTTCTCTTCTTTATTTTTTCCCCGCATCGCTCGAATTTTCCCTGAAGAAAAGGAATAAACGTATGCATGCACTGGCACGTTCTGTACACTTCTCGATTTCAAGCAATACTCGATTATTAGTGGTACGCAATCTAATTTTCGTTACCGTTTGTAGCACCCTCGCGAGCACAGAAATCGTGGCCATGCAGATTACCGTAGAATACAGTACAAAAATTTTTCAAGAACAGTCTAATAGAAACGTAATATAAGTAATATAAAGATATAACTGAAAATGGATATCTACTAGGAACTTACCGTCAATAATAGGTACAAATTTGAACTGTTTCTTTTTATTTAGTGGTGTTCCTAATGGTGCATATGTAAAACCACCAAAAAGCTTTGTAAGACGTTCAATATGCTGTTGTACTTCTTGCATACTATTTTCAAAATGACTTCCATAACGTTTCGATGGTCCAGGATATTCTTGACTGTATACTAGACAATTGTTGATATTAACCCATGCGCTGAAAATGGCAATCGTATGAATAAAAAATTTAAGTAATAATTATGCAAAAAATATACCGGTCATGTTGTCCAAAAAATCGAACATCCACTTCATCATTAACAATTCTCAAAACCTACATATTTTCAAATAAGAATGTTGTATTTAGATTTAACAATAAACATGAAAAGTTAGTCTTACTTTAGCAGGCCAAAATGGAAATCCTTTCATTTTTGACCAAACCAGTGGATGAGGTACATGACACGGTTCACAAAACCAATTCTTTGTAGTTGATAATACACTTCGTAGATAACATTCAGGACATATTGAAATTTCATTCATTTCATGTTTTGCTATTTTCACCAACGAACGTGCAACAGATGTAAATTTACTATTACCTGAAATAAAAATTCATACTCAAGTAAGTTGAATCGTGACATTGGAATATGATGTGAATGAAACAAATACCTCCATTAAATACGACACAATTGTGATAAATCCATTTAACATCGGCTATAAATGCTTCCGTTGATGCATATTTTTTTATTTCAATATTCTGTATAATAGGAAAATACACAACAATTAAACCGAAGTTTGAAGTTGTGAAACTGTATACCTTTTCCATAGTTTTCAAATCCATAGGATGTACGATATAGTCGAGATATTCTGGCATTTGCAATGTGTCTACTGGATACATAAATGGCTCAGCCTAAAAGAAAGAAATTACATTAAGTTTTTTGCTGTCATCGCATCATCTATGCATTCAGTATGTTTTGTTAAACTAAATGATGAAATATATGACCAAAAATGTAATTTAAGGATATAGTCTGGCTTCCAATTGCACTTTTCTGAAAAAAACAGGAATCAGAAAAAAGTTCAAACATTTTTCTACGAAGATTTAGATTGAAAAAAGAGGATACGATAAAATCGCTAAAATTTAAACATCGAATAACATACACAGTTGCCATAAATTCTTATTCACATTGGTATTAACGATTTTCGTGATTAAGAAATAATATTTTCGGATTTTGAAGGCAAAACTAACAAAAGCAATCTAGTACAAAAGAAACAGCTTTTTATTGACAAGTCCGTCAATACATATAATTGTATGATACGCATGCACTTATTTCAACGAAGATAAACAAATCTTTTTAACGACATATCAAATAAAAAACAAATAAAATTTGAAAAAAAAGTGAACAAATTTTTCTTCTTCTAACAGTTCTCTAACATTTACAAATCTGCTTGGTTCGGTTTATTCATACACTCAAAATATAGAAAAACCTGAATGAATGTACGATATAGAAACAATATGCTTCCAATCACCTCAAAAATCGTTTTTTCTCAGAGAAAAAATAGGTTAAATGTTGGTTGTTTGACGATAAAGATTGAATGTGTCACTTCGGATCTATGTGTATACTCCAAAGAAAATCAAGTTTTTGAAAAAAGATACTCAACAGCGTCGGATACAAATTCATTAGCCTCATTCTTAGACGTGTAAATGAAATTTTTCTTATTTTCTATCAGCTAATTCATTATAGTTCTTTTTGATTAATTTGTTCCTGAAGAAATGAACTGTACTACTTCTAACGGGAGTTATACTCGAACCGGGTCCGTCTACCGTTAGTGCCTGCTTTTCAAGGATATTTTCTTTTTTCTGCGTTGATTTTTATTTAATTTTACTACGGGTTTTTTATGGGATTATTTTAGCAATTCTTCAGAAAGAGCAATTAGATCAAAATCAATGAAAATGAGGACAGTAAGATAATTTTGTGCAATAAGAGAAGAACAAGAACCAATCGGAAGCTAGGATATTTTTCTAATACAAACATAGTCTTAAAGTTTCTATACAATGAGATAGTTATTTAGTCCAAATTTTGAAGAGTATACAAAATAATACTTGAATTATTTCTATGACCTGTGGATGAGATTTCATTCTTCTTAACGCAAATGTCAACATTGTGTGAAATTCCTGCATTGAATGACGTTTTAATGTTTCTGGTCGATTATTTTCGGTTGATGATGATAGAATTGTCTACAAATAATTAAAAAATTGTTGAAAAGATTAATAAAAGAGAGAAAAATAGCTGCTCATATTTTTTACCTCACATTCGGGACACATCCAATCTCCAGGTGGCAACTCAATTAATCCCAGACATCTTAAATGATAAACTCTTGGACACATTTCACAACAAATAACATCACCCTCTGTATGACATTCAAAGCAGTAAATATCATTGTGATCATCCTAGAACAAATGAAAGACCAATTTAAAAAATAAGTTTATTTAACAATGATTTATCATTTTGCTCACCTTTTCATTGGTAATTTTCTTTAATTTCACTGGTGGTGTATAGTCCATTGTGGTAGTTTCGTTTGTCTGATTCATACTGTGGGAATTATTGTTAATTTGTACATTCATCATTTACTTTAATTTAAATTGTCTTCTCTCATAATACTATCTGAAAAATTGAACGTAGTAATAATTTTTATATCTGTGCACTAAACAATACGAAAGAGTAATTATTCTAGTAGACTTTCGCGCCGTTTTTCAATCTGGCAAAAAAACGCCTGCTTATCGTCACGAACGCTAGATCAAACTAAAAGTGCAGTATTCCATCACAAATATATAAAGTAAAAGATCTGCCCGACATCTTGATTTGATTAAGCGAATAAACAACAAGAGAGCAAACGAAAAAAATGCATGAGTGTTTTTCCTTCTTCTCTTTTCTCTCCCCCCATAACATGACGAACACAATAAATGAAAACAAAAACACGTTTTTGAAATAATGTATTTTACTATGTGTATATCTTACGTAAAAAACCTAGAAAGAACAAAGCAAAAAAGAAAAGGACAAAAGTACGCGAAAGTAGACTACGTATAATCAACCAATCAATCTGCTTTCATACATAATATACATGTTAAATACATATTTAATACGTCCGCGGTCAATAAAAGTGAAAAACTTACTTGCGTAAACGAGGTCAAAGAGTTTAGTCTAAAAATAAAGTGGTGGACAGCAACAGTGATTAGATCCAGATAGAAGGAGTCAAATTTTACGTCTAATACTCTAAGAATAATCGATGATCTGCATCGTTTCTAACCACTTAATAACCAAAAGTGGATTGTATAAGTTTTTTAAATCTCGGAAAAAACCGTTAAACATATGTCTTTTCTTCTCATCTGCACAAAAAACACACAATTTTTTTAATAAACAGACATCTTCCTATTTCAAGAAGAAACAAAAGTTAATGTGTCTCTAACATTCGAGCATGTACTATGTTCATACGAACACTTTTAGTCAACTTAACGCTCGACTACTAAGAGTCAGCCGCACGTTATTCCATTCTCCTTTTGAAATCACCAGTATACCATAAAACTTTTAAACTATAGTCTTTCACGTCATTCTTCAATGTGACAAAAAAAGTGCTTACCTTTATGAGTAAAAGAATAAGCTACAAGTACGATGTTTTACTAAAAACATAAAAAAAAGATTTGATCGACATCTTGATTTGATTACGCGGCTAAACAATGATTAATATGATAGAATCCTCTTTAAACGTTTAATTCGCAGTAGAAATAAAAGCTGCTTGTTCGCTGACAGGTGCTTGTTTTTGTAAGAATATAGCACCAAAATACCACAACTAATTATGCGTACTGCATTATAAAACACCGATGTTTTTATATATATTGACCTTGAATACGAATTGATTCAGTCGGAGATGATAGATTGATTACATTAAGAAAGTATGATGAAAAGGGCCACAATTCTAATTATTTACATTCATAGCTACTTAATGAAATAATCACTTCTTTCATAAACTTTATCGATTTTTAAAAAATTCGAACTATTTCCATGAATTCTCTATATTGATTGAAAATCAAATTCATAAACGAGTATTTCTTCAGCATTCGCTTCATCGAACACCCACATAAAATTAACGTTTCTTTTCTACGCCACATCGTTGTTCTATACTGCAGACATCTAAAAAGAATAAGATGAAAATAGTAACATACACAAATATATACATGAAGGAATAAAGAAAAACATAAAAGAGACGCATATAATGAAATGGATGGATAGAATAGAGAAAAAATTTGCAGATTTCAGCGAATAAGAAATGCTTAACAGAGACAGAAAGGAGAGAAGAAAAAAAACAACACATCGATAAAGAGAATCTGAATACATCTATTTGTAGGTAGAAAAAAAGGCAGCAAAGAGACATCGATAAACAAACGCTTGAGTTTTGGGCGTAGTAAACAAACATACACACATGTGAGAAACTCGTGATTGAAGGATATTCGTAAACAAATAAACAAATATAGTCTGTATCATATATGTATATATATATATATATAAAGGGAGAAAATTATGTTTTTATAATAACAGGAATGAGAGTGTAAAAAGGCATCAGTTATCTCAAAAATCTTTTGAGTTGTGTAATAATCAGTTTCAAATCGAAAACTGCGAATCGAATCGACTAAATTGATCTTATAATGAAAAATAATTAAACAGTCACTAATATATATGTCTCGGTTAGTTTGCTAAAAGCATTTGAGATTTTAACTGTTTCTTTCAAACACCATGTTGATTATAAGTTTGTATTCCTCTATCTCCCTCATTATTCCTCGTTTGGAATATTACTAAATATCCATTTTTCAAAAACTACCGTTAATCACTGATACCGTTACTTTTCAGATTATTTAAATTTTACTTGAATTTTCAATTTAAGAAACATTATCACTTTCAATCTTATAAACAGCGTTGAATTTTAAATCTGTGCTGTTTCTATCATGACTAAGAAGAAAAGTGAAGAGCCCTTGAGATAAACAGACTGAATGCATGTCTAACAAATCATAGAATTGTCAAAATATATCCCTAATAAAAAGGCTCTCACTACACTAAAAACAGGGTCTTGCTTAGGCCAACTCTGGAAGAAAAAAAATAATCAGCATAACAAACAAATCTAAACAAAACTAAAAGCATCATACTATAGTTAGAAAAGTAATCCTTAAATGGTTCTTTCGAAGATATATTAATAGCAGTGTATAGCACAACGCAACAAGAACAAACTATTTATATTATCTGAAGAATTGGCCTTTAAAAACGTGATCGATAAATAATATTGTAGACTGTGAATATTTATTTTTTATGTTATTATGTCACTATTTCTCATTTCTTAACTCGATACATCTATGATTAGCTAAACAGTAATAGAAAAAAACAATACAAGAAAAAATTCATGCAAAAACAAACTAAGTGATGGACATACAAGAACAGAACTCATACTAAAAAGGCTGAAATTTCAGAATTGAAAGCGTATTTTCTAAAAATATTCCAACCATTTTTTGGATGAAACAAAACAAAGAAATAATGCTTGGTTTTTACATACTGTAGAATAAATACTTGGTGATAGTATTGATTTTAATTGGATCAATAAAATATGACGTTAATCTTGTTTTCGTAAAGTGCATGTTTGTTGCTACAGCGTTTGTTTGTCATTGCCTTTTTGCAATAAAAGCGAAAAACAATGACGTTCATTATTCTTCTTTCTTTTTCTATCGTTATATGCTCGCACACATGTATAGAGGATTAATACGTTCAGCAGAACAAATAGTAATGTTTCGTTGATTATTCTTCATATCTAAAAGTTAAAAAAACACTTAAATGATTTATTTATCGAAAATTTTTCATCCTAAGATTATTGATACTAATTAATACAACTAGTTACTATTATTTGCAAAAAATCAAACCTAGCTATTTGAAATTTTTTGCCAACAAAATCAGACACATTATTTTTCATTATCATCTTCAACACATACCATTATGAAGAAAGAAAAACTCTACTTTGTACCAGGAGGGACACGCCAACGTTTTCCAAACTCATGTTATGTATAGGTGGCGAAACAACGGAAATTGACAGAATTGAGGTTCACCAAGTTCTCCTATAAGAAAAACCAACCTCACTAAGTTTTCAGTTGTAGGACATCGGAATTTAGACTGTTTAATTAATTATTAGGTATATGGCATAGTTAGCTTATGAAGCTGAGATATAATTCATTGTTTGAACGTTCAGGGTAAATTTAAATGACTAGAAGCGTACTTCTCTTATGGGAAGAATGCTTTAATTGAGTTCATTTGACGGCTAACCTTCGGCTATAACAAAAGATCTAGTTTTCTCCACACGAAATGGATTGTGGATCGTCAGGTGGACATCAGATATACAAGCAGCATCAATATCAATCATGTTACACATCAACATGTCTAATCAGTTCATAATAATTCTAAAAGAAATGTAACTAAGATCAAAGAGAAAATCAACTTTTCCGTTAAAACACCTAGGGGTCGTATCACAAAAAAACTTAAGTAAAAATTTGGACTTAAGTCTTTGACTTAGGTTTTACCGTATCACAAAAAAACTTAAGTCATGGAAAATGTAGTCTTAAAGTTAAGACCGAAAACTTAAGTCGGACTTGAGTCATTGACGCATTTTTTGAATAGATCAGGCATTTAACAATACGATTCGACGAAAACGACATTCTAAGGATTAGAGAATAAATATTTCGTTATTTTGCGGATTTTTATCCGAAGTTTGCCACTGTTGTCAACGACTTTTAAAAAGTAAACAAAGCGCCAACTTAAGTCTTTTTCGTGATACGGTTTAAGTCCCCGGACTTAAGTCGGTCTTAAACTTAGACTTAAGTTTTTTCGTGATACAACCCCCTGTTTTTTAAGATTTTGTATTTTATTCTACAGAATTAAAACCGTCGTTTAAGTAGGGTATGCCGTAAAATTTCAAATGAGAGAAAGAATGTCTATGCGGTTTGAACTCATCTTTTCTCCTTTATAATATCACCACAAGCGGCAAGATTTATTAAAAACATGTACTTAACTCCCTTACAAGTTTTGATATGGCATCGTCCCTACAATTAAGGCTCACTAAGTTTTAATCCGCTCTGGCATCCCCATGAAGTACAAAGATCTATCATTGCTCAAAGCAAAACTTGAATGTAGTATTGTAGATTACACTAAAAGTTTGAAATTTTAATGCAAAAACGAATGTGCATGATAATTCAGTGTATGAGGATTAAAGTGTCACACTGGAATGCATTTCTAGAGCAAGAGATGCAAACATGATTGGTAGAGTTGTGAACATAGCAAACTGTTTTATCTGTGGCACACACTTTTGACCAACTCGTCAACATATAGATCGGGAGGGTGTTTCATAAAAATTCTTAAGTGCTCGACTTAAGTGTATAAAATTAACACGTAAGTATACAAAACAAAGACCTAAGTCTGACTTAAGTCTAGACTTCTAGTTAAGTCGAGCATTTAAGAATCTGTATGAAACATCTCCCAGATTCTTTGCTTCTGTATCAGACAGCACTCATGAGTCAAGTCACTTTCCGAAAACATGAAAAAATTATCCGCTTTACTTTTTCAAAGTTTCGTAAAAAAAGATGGTATCAGTAAACCTGAAATGGCAAACTTCGATAGTGTTGCTCTTTTTTGTCAACGAAACTGATAGAATATGACAATCCTCAACCTAACATGAAACAGCTACGATTTTCTTTGCGATTTGCATTATTTAATAATATTTTATTGATTAATAGTCGGATGAGAAGAGTTTAATAATAAATTTTTAATTGGTTCAAAACATTGAGCCAATCTTATTTCTAGATGTCTCTTGTTTTTAGTTTGATTAGTTAGAGGCATAGACACCAAATTGAAAAAATGGAAGAAAAAACATAAAAAAGAAAGTAAGAGATAAAAAGATAGAAATTTACCGAAACGATAGTTTATTGATATAATCAGATAAATTTTCTAAGATAGTTTTTATAGATTATATGGAGATAAAGTAGACTGTTATATTCTTATTGATAGAGAAACGAACTTGTAGCAAAAAAAATTGTTAACTAATGAAGTTTATTTGTAAAAGAATAAATGAGAAAGGTTTTTTAAACTTTATTCTCTTAGACTATACGCGGAAAAACTAGTTTGTACTGTATTATTAGTTATAGATTATACTGAACCCATTTAAGATGATTGTATTTAGTGTATGACGTCTACTCCAACTTGTGTTGTTTCTCTGGAAAATATTGATGTGAATGATTTTTGTTGTCCAAATTCTGGTAAGAATAAAGAATTCAATAAGAAAATGTTGTATTAACAAATAAGTTTCGTTTTACTAGAACCCGATCTGACAAGTACTCCCGTACAATCTCCTCTTTTGCCTAAACAAGAGAGTTTGGACGATGGTGACAGGTAGGATTTTTATTGATATTAAAACTATCTCGTCGATATTAAACTATCTCGCTGATAGTTTAATAGCATTTCTGTTCCTGTTTTCTAGACTTTTTGAAGGTGAAGAATCAACTGAAGAAAGTTTTGTAAGTTTTTGCATATTTTAGCTGCCAGTGGAATCGTTGTAAAAATATTCTAACGCTGTCAGAAACTGCTTTGCTTGTTTGATCGGTCAGTTGAAAATTTTAAGTAAATGGATGAACAGAGCAGAATCGAGCATTTTGAAATTCTTTCTTAGTCGTGAACATCCGCCGTGAACATCATAATCTAATGATTCGTCTATGAAAGCTACATATAAAATAACATATTAAATAACTCCTGTTTATATGGCAGTTACATCCTATACGCAACAGTTTCAATTTAAGTATCAAGTGTACAATCAGGAGGATCTTGAAAATGAACAAGGATTCATTCCGGGATAATTGTGAATTTTAGTATATACATTTCTGACTTTTCATAGAGCATCTTTTTGTGTTGTTATAATGATTGACATCCTGAAGTGCATTCAAATTTTTATTTTTTTTAATATTTTTTCTGAAAAGGAAATTTTGTGATTCAAAAAACTTGAATATAACTCAAATAATATATTGACTTTTATCTAATTATAAATAAGTCGTATTTGCGTTGGAAATATGAGAAAAATCTAAAATTTTTTAATGTTAATACCACACAATATAGCCGGACTGATGAACTGATAAACTGTTCAGCTTGAACTCTAATTTTGCCTCTATTCTTGTATCGTATATCATTTTGATTTTATTTTAGAAGGCTCGTTCTATTTCGAACCGTCCTCCAAGAACATTTGCTACAATGAACACTCAACATCAACGTTATAGAACAGCTACAATCTCTTCATTATCTAGCCCTCATAGTAGTTGTGATACGATTCAAATTGGATTTGATGAATCAAGTAGCGTTTCATTCGATGATGCAACTAATGCTGTTAAAACAATCGATGAGGAATCACTGTCATCCTCAACATTGATATTGTCTCAGTTAAATACTGTAGATGATAAAAAAATTGTATGTTTTAGCTTGAAAAGATTATTTTTTATTTAACAAGGTCTCTCTCTTGGAATAGGGAAAAAATAGTTTAACGTCAGCTGTAAGCTATCGGGTTTGTAAAGGCAAACCGTCGTCAATTTATCGTCGTGCATCATCCTCTAATGGTAGTAGTGGCTGTGTACAAAAAAAACAACTTGCACAACGCGTAAGTATTTCTTTATCTCTGCTACTTAATTTAAATCTTATTTGTGGTTGATAATAGACACGGAACAATGGGAAACGTCGTATACCAATTACAGCAACCGTAGTTTGTGAAGAACCGCTGCGGCGAGGAAGACCGAAGAAATCGAAAGAAAAAACGTTATCTGTTGCATATCCTTTCCAACAGTCGGCAATGCAAGCGAACACTGACAGTGACATATCGACAAACAAGGTAGACTTGAGCTCTACTTAAAGAAATAATGTTTGTTTAAACGGAAGTATCTGTTTCATACTGTAGACAACAGGAACCACATCATTGCCAAAACATTCAATATTCTGTGATGACTATTATACGGTTGGGGTGGTGAAGCGAGATGATGACGAACATCATGCAGTGACGGTTTTATGTTCAGCAGATGAACAATTCATACTTGATCAGGTATATTAACACGAAATTAAATTTTTTTTACGATCACCTATTGTATATTTAGGATATGTGTGTATGTTGTGGTAGTTTTGGTTTGTTGGATAAAGAAGAAGGTCGTTTAATATCGTGCACACAATGTGGTCAATGTTATCATACATTTTGCGCATTTGGTACTGGAGTGACAAAAGTAATTTGTATTATTCTATTTCTTTTACAAATATTAATATTTTAAAATTGAATTGTTTTATTTAGTTGTCTAAAGTTATCTTGAAAAGGGGATGGCGTTGTCTTGATTGCACAGTATGTGAAGGTTGTGGAAAAACAACAGATGAAAATCTGTTATTACTTTGTGACGATTGTGATATTTCGTATCATACATATTGTTTACAACCACCTCTCGATCAAGTGCCAAAAGGAAATTGGAAATGTCAATGGTAAAGTTGAAGTTGACAGGTTTATAGAATACAGGAAAAAGTTAGCATATACTTGATTTCTAGGTGTGTTCGATGCTTGAAATGTGGCTCAACGGCGCCTGGTCCTTCTCATAATGATTCCATTTGTTCGTGGAAAAACAACTATACTGAATGTGATCCATGTTATTCTGCTCGAGTTTGTTCTGTATGTAGTAAATCATACAAAGATAATGAACTTGTACTACAATGTGTTAAGTGTGAAAGATGGTCACATGCTATGTGTGAAAATATACCTAATGAAGATCGGATTAATGAACAATGGAATAATGATGAATGGACATTTACTTGTTTGTTATGTAAACCATCCTCTTCACTTAGTGATCAAACAGTTTTAATAGATCGTCAACGTAGAATTTCATCGTTCGATCAAGAAATCAGTGATCATTCATCGCCATCACCACCATTAGCTCAACCGAAACGAGGTATTTACGACGAAGGTGTTTATCTGACGGATTCTGGTCTATCACAATTGAAATATATTCGAACAAAATTAAACAACGCTATTTATTCACCACCACAAGTTAAAAAGTCGAAAACAGTAAAAAAACAAAATCAAAACGATGAACAAACTGTAGCAACTATTACTAGTAAAACAGCAGGTGTGCATGATGAAACAATTGTGAAAAAAGTGAATAAACTAGCAAAAGGATACTCAGGTTCGTGTAAAAGTGGTTGACAAAATGATTTGAAAACAATCTTATCTTCTTCATATAGGTATTGGTGGGTTTTATACAAAAAGTCATGGACGTTCACGTTCGAAACGGAATAATTCTGTGCATCAAATGGATGTTAACGTTTATGATGAATTTGATGATATGTCAATGCAACGTGGAAATAAATCAAATAGACGAAAAAGGAAAAGTACATTAGAAGAACATATGCCACCAGAAATGCAGGTAAACAGAAAACGAAGAGAAGAATTTTGCAGTCAATAGATCGAGAGCAAATGCCTACTTGCTTCATTTCGAAAAAAAGCTAATTAGTAAAAAAAATTTTCTTTTTGTTCAGGAAGCATTTTTTGGTAATAATTTAGTTGTTTCAACTAGAACATTAGCATCAAATAAAATGACAAATGATCGCCACAATAATATAGATGACTATATAATGACAAACGGAAGTTTGGCTTTTCTTAAAAGTAATGATAGTTGTGTCATGGATGAGAACAGTGGAGATATTCCAACGATAACGTCAACGACGTTAACAAATCATAATGATAATTCGATGTATACCATTCAACTTGAATCGGATATACTAAATAATTTAATGAAAAGGAAAAAAATATCAATACAGCAACAACAACAGCCACGAACAACTCAAGGAGGCGTTTCTAATGTTAAAAATATGAACGATGATGATGACATAAGTAAGTTTAATGAATTTATATATCCATTCAATTTTTTTTATAGTTCTGTTTCGGTAAATAATATCGGAAGAGTGATCGTTTCTCATTTGATCATTGGTTGATGCCAAAGTTCGTCAATGATTGATTTTCTTTTGTCTTTTCTTGTAGACTTGTTTGAGCAAGAGGGCTTCGAAGTTTTATTCAATTATTTTATGGGCAATTCAACAATTGAAAATGGTAAAAACAATGACAAAATCGTATACTGTATAAATGACATTTATTTTATTCTATAGTACCTGTATCATCGGATATTGAAGATTTTATTCAGTTTGTCACAGATGAACGTGACGGCACGATTGTTAACAGATGTAAATCGTAGTATATTGCTGTTTGTGGTTAAAACATCCTTACATTTATATTTCAGCACAATCGAAAGACAGCGCTGTACATTGTTCGAGAAGCGATCTATCTGTCCCAACGAACCCACTAACCACTGGTGCTAATGATAATTCAAAACAAATAATTAGCAATATGGCACGGGAAATGATGGAATCAACATTTGGAAATAATGTGACAAATCAGACTATAGCACAACAACAACAGCATCGTATAAACCAAAATATTGTATTGAACCAAAATAGAAATGAGTAAGTTGTGCACGGAAATGAATCATACAGTTTTATTGTATTATTAATAATTTCTGGTTCATATTGGTTCTTTATTAATCAATTCAACGGAAGATTTTTATTTTAGCTCTTTTGTGTGGATGCCAGTACATTCGAATGATGAACAGCAACTACATCAGACAAATGACCACAGTTTACTTAATGAAATTGATTATTTACGTCCAGTATCACAATATCAACCAGGTAAACTCATTTTTTAATTACTTCTGATACCATTGTCAGACTGTTTATTTTCTTTTTATTTACAGTATCACTTCAATTAGGAATGAATAATCATATTGGTAGTGTAAATTGTCTCAGACCAAATCAGAATGATCAATTATTTCAAGTAACACAAGCGGGTACACCTGAGTTTTATCTTCCACTCATTAAATCTGAACCAGGGACCAATAATGTTTTATATCATTCATTCACATCTAATCAAATGTTAGCGATGAGAGAGATGATATTAAAAAATCAAACTTGTCACACACAACTCGGGAAAAAGCATGAACAACAACAAAAAACAACTTTATTCCCGGACAAAAATGATTTGTTCGCACAAAAAGACTATTTTAATAATGATGGACATTTTATTTCTGATGGTTTACATTCATATGCTCACTTTGAACAAGTGACACCTGCACAATTTGTTAACAACGACAGTAGTGAATGTTCATTTCCATGCTTTGTGAGTTTGTTGTATAATAAGCTAATCGCTATTTTCTCATTGCTTTTTCAACATACATCATAGGCTCAACAGCAAAATTCATTTCGTCAACAACCGAGATTATATTGTTTACCACCACAGTCAGTAACACCACACTGTTCTGAGTATCAGACTTTGTTAACCGAGCAACAACAACCACAACAACAACAGCAAACTAAAAGATCTAAACGAGAGATCGTTTCCAGACCAAACAAACGTCGTTCTGGAACTCCGCCAGGTACATTAAAAAAAGAAAACCTGAAGCTTAATAATCACGTTCTTATTTTTGCTTTGTGTTCAACAGTATCACTTGACTGTGAAATTAGCGTAAATTCTGCAACAAAATCATCGTCGTGTTTTATACTACCTCTTCGGCAACCATCATCTCCTAATCAACAGGTATGCTAAAATGAGCTTTGCTTATATTCAATTTTTACTATACGTTTTTATTCTATTTGCAGCTTGAATGCTCACGATCCGATAACGTATTACCAATGACAAGAAAAACATCACGCATAGATTCAACGCAATGTAAATTTAAAGAACATTTTCTTTCATTATTTCAAAACTTGAAAAGAGGCAGCACGCTTTTTAGTTCTTGTTTTGTTCTAGACGTGGCAGCTGACGTTTTAGAAAAAGTAGACGAAGTTATTAATGATGTTATACAAGGACGGGGTGAAATTTCTGTGAGTGCTGGAACAAGTGAAAGTTATACTTCACGGCAATTTCAAACAAGTAGACGGGCAGCAGTCAGTTGTGCACGAGCCGGTAATCAATCAAATGACAATTTTCATTTACTGACGCATGATTTTGATTGGAGTCAATGTCGATCACCTTCTCTACCTCTTCTTCTTCACCATCACCATCAACAACAGCAACAATCACATGTTCTACCGTTTAATTGTCAAACAAAGGATTGCTATACGCATGTTATCAATACGTCATCCTCGAATTTAACAGAAACAACAAACGATGTTGTTGAACGTATTTCTTCCATATTATCAACGAATGAATCCAGATAATATATGAACGGGCTCTTTGTTTTGATGATAACTTTTTTTTTTCTAGAATAGATAGCCCTTTTCGAACTATATTGAATAGTACATATTGATTTCTTTTGCATTCTATTTTTTTTTGCGTGTCTCTAACATCAAAATTAGTAAACATGGTGTTTTTCGCTATAAACACTATGAATGTCTAACTTAGTATTCAGGAAGAACAGATATTTCTTGCTTTAAAGAACCCGGTTTGTTTGCTTGATATCCGTTTTTATTCCATATCATCTTTTATTTGTTTATTTGTTTTTACAGAAGGATCTGTGCGATTTTGATGGTTATTGTTAAATATTTTTCTTTTTTGTTAAACGGTCTTCACTGCTGATTTTGTTTTGAAATGAGGAAGAACAAAAAAAGTCGTTATGAAAGTTAAATTTCTACTGTTTTATTGCTATTCTATGACACTGAGTTATTTGAACATCGATTTGCGACAAAGGTTATTTGCGTTCTAAGTGGTTAGTCCGTCACATAATAAAAAGTCACTGGAATTTTCTGCAGTTCTATAGAGAGGATCACGCTCAACCGAGAAATTCACTCATCAATCAATTTTGAAGTATCCATTGACTATCTATAAACTTTTTCGTTCTAAAACTGCACTTATTCTATTTTAGATGGCTTTGTGCAGATATTATGCACTAAGCTTCTCCTAGTTTATGCAAACAGGGATTAAAAGCTATTTTGTTCGTTTATTGTCTTGTAAATAATTTATTTATTCAAGAAACAAGAACAGTATACCCCCACAATCGATGAAAAAGCGCTATCATTACTCAAAGAAACAATTAACATACGATCACCATCATTATTTATGACCGAATCAATTTCAAATAATATTGAAATTAAACAAGAAAATGTTTGTATTGGTAGTTCACCTGGAGATCTACGTATACAATCATCATCTACACCAAATCGTAATTCACCCATGATTCGTACATCAAGTATTGAGAGTTCAAATCCAATGACAATTCTTGTTCAAAATCCATTCGATGAGACTCATCATGTATCACCTAATGCAACATTATTACATTCGCCATCAAACGAGACAACATCGAAATTCTTGATCAATTCACCACAGGTATCGTCTGTAGCGCCTATTTCACAGTCACCATCGAAGCAACATAGTCTAACAAATTTGCATTCACCCAGAAATGTTGCCACACCAAATCAAATGATTGAACAAAGTCATTTGATTAATAATAATAATAACCCAGATGGACATTTAGATGCATCATCACCAAATAGACCACAACAAGC
>CAJNOQ010001001.1:0-37693 GCA_905250885.1 Didymodactylos carnosus | reverse complement strand
AAAATAGTTAAGTTTTGATTGAAAACAATCGATTTTACTGACAGATGGCGTCAGCGACCTGGTTCATTAAAAGCAGGGTTTTGTCCCTTGGATTTGGTATGAAAACCTCCAAAACCCCCTAGATATACTCAAAAATGTCCCAGCTTTCCTGTAGGGAACAGAAATCCACTTCAAACTAGTGTTTTCAGGTCAGAAAAGCCACTTCAGGTCGAAAATTCGCGAAAAACCTGTTATTCAGCCTCGTCATTTGACTTTTCCGCCAATAGGATAAGAGGTAACATTACCGGAATAACATAGATGTATGTAGTTTTCAATGCTCTATCAAACGATGATAAAATGTGTTTTCTAATGTTTAGCCATTTTGGGAAAATCTGGTTTTTCCAACTAAGGTTTTCTAGAAAACCTTTGGAAGTTTCTATACCAAATCCAAGGGACAAAACCCTGCTTTTAATGAACCAGGTCGCTGACGCCATCTGTCAGTAAAATCGATTGTTTTCAATCAAAACTTAACTATTTTCCAGTTTTGACCTGATATTCACGATCAGCATCAAACTCTGCATCGAATAAAGTATCTTTAGAAAAATTCTGAGTAAAAACGTTTTTCGATGTTCCAAAGGTGGAATAGGGGCTTCAAATTTTCCGAAAAATTGAAAATGGTTTTTCCAAGGTGCCATATACCCATTCGACGCAGAATTTCACACTGATTCTGAATATGTAACTCTTGTTCAGAAATATCAAGTGAAAATTTAGACCCTTATAAGCCCCCGTCCTTCCACCTTTACAGAATACCTTTACGGTATTCTGTACTTGGAGAAATTATTCCAGAGGATACAAATGAAAAAATTAATTCTATGAGTTGTTAATTTATTATCATGAGGATACATTGTTGAGAACTAGGGTTCCTTTTAAATTGAAGTAAAAACATGTGTCTAGAGGTTAACAGAGTCTGACTTATAAATTTCATTCTGATTTTGTAGATATTGAGTTATCACTAGGAAAGTATAAAAGATGGTGCGACCTTTAATCCCAAAATCAATTCAAACTCTCCATCACTTAACTAAAAGGAAATATTCTGCAAGTACAGCAAGACTGCTCAAGTCTAAAACCCGTTCGAACGGCAGTCAAGACCAGCTGGACTCCACATTGAACTTTCATCTAACTTCTAACATTGAACAAAATATTTCACGGTATGTTGGACTCAAAAGATGTGCACACTGAACGTGACTCAGACTCGTCCAATTCTAACGAATAGTCTCTCAAATTTTGTCCTTTGTTACGGCATACTAGATACAATCTATAAAATAGAGGTTAACAAAACTCGAGTTTGGAAATGTTGCTTTACTGGATTCCAGAACTGAAAAGTCAATAAATTTGATAACTGCCTATCTACAACACTAGAAACCTAATTGAAACTATTCTCTTTTAGTACATAGACTACCGTTTTCAATGGAAAGGATGAGAAAAGTAATCACTTTTCTTTCCCTACCCTATCAATTACTCTGTAATGTACCTGTTCTTTCAAGTGTTTTGTATAATGAATTAATAAATTTAATTTTTGTTTTAATTCTATTTCATCTTTGTTGCATCTTTGTGTTTTTTCATCGTATTCTCGTTGTAAGTAACGATTTCGTTCAATAGTCGTTGTTTTTTGTTGAAATTTTTGTAACAGACGTTCACGATATTTTGATGAATCACGCATTAAAAATAAACGTTCAAATTGTTTTGTCAAAATTTGAGAATAAATCGAATCGATAGCTAATAAATAGGTTTTTAGATCTAAAAACAAGCAAAATTAATGGTTGATGTTAACACATGAATTTTAGACATTACCAACCATTTTCTGTCTTATTTTGTATTGAAAATGGTGCATTTTGCATGATAAATGTCATCAAAATTGTTCCATTTATATTGCATTCAGATAAACATTGTCTTAAAAACGATTGCAACTAAAATAAAAAAGAGAATGATATATCTTTTCTAATATACGTATAGCTATACATACTCTGTTTAAATTATTCATAAATAATATATAAGTAGAACGATTTTCTAGTAATGTTAATGCATCATTGCCACGAGCTATGCCACCATCTGTTTCACAAGTAGTTTGAATAAAAATTAATAAGACAGACGAAGTTGACGAGACATGCACAAGTACAAAGTACCTCGTTCATTTTGTTGTTCAATGATGACAGCCTCATTAATCGCATCTGTAATTGATTGTGTTGTGGGAATATTTCGATCGACAGATGGATCCAATAATTCAGGCACAGTATCGATTGCCGACCAGTCAATACCGTTATCCTAGAAAATAAACAGAAGAAGAATCGATATTTCATTGATCGAAGTCTTATTTGCATACTGTATCAAGATCAATGCTATCTTCGACAATTTTAATAGGACTTTTTTCTTGTTCTATTTCAATACTTTCTATTGTTAAATTATTATCATCATCAAGACCAATAATTTGATTCGTCTCATCTTCATTTTCATTTTTAGCGTTTATAGTTTTATAATTTTGAATTGGACGTTCAATAGTTGTTGGAGCATGACCGGTACGCCATTCATAAACTGTTAAATTTCCATTATACACGAGATATTTTAATATGGATAATAAATCACTATCCTTTCTAAAATAAAATAAGAGAATAGATAATTTTCAATGCGAATAGAATGGGTTACGTCTAGCATTCGCTGTGAACTATCAATCAGTCGAGACGAAGCACAAATATCTTACGCAGACAAACTTTTAAACTAAAGTCTGATTACCTTTGATGAAAATATACAACAAATTCTTCATAAAAGTTTAAAACTTGTTTTAATAAATTCAATTTTTCTGTAACTAACTCATTACATAATATTGGTAAATATTCAATACGTTCATTCAGTTCTGCTTCGACACTTTCACCCTGATAAATGAACAAGAAATAAATACTTTTCGTCTATAAAGTTCATTAAGAATGATAGGTTTCTACATACTTTGATCGACATTTCTGTACATAATTGTATATATTGTTTTTCAATTTCGTGAATATTTTTTTCAAGTTCAACATGTCTTAAATGACATTCATCACGTGTCTGTTGTACTTTTGTTATTTGTTTTTTTAATGCTGGAATTTCATAAGCCACATTTCGTTGAAGAATTTGAGAACATTCAGCTAAAAAGATAGAATAATTAAGAGATAGAAAGCAATTTCTTTTTATACTCATTTTACCGAGATACACAGAATTTTTCTCATAAGTAGATACAATTGTTTTCCAGTCCTATAGTACGAAAAAAAGATGTCTCATTTAAAACTAGAAATATCAAAAGATTTTGTTCCTACTTTCATTCGTTGTGATGAATACATTCCAAACATGTTTCGTGAATCTTTTTCAGTTTCTTTTAAAATTTCCATAATTTTTACACAACAAAAATAATCGAGACCTGTAGATAACAAATAACAAAATAATAACACATGTACATAGGTAACTGAATTTAGTTGTGCGTACATGATGATTCTAACAGACGTTTAATTTCATCATTCTCAGGCATATCTTGAATTGAACGTTGTATTTTTGATCGAATGGCTAATGCACGTTCAGACCAATCTTTTGGACAATGTCGACGATCAATAAGCCAGTCTAAAAAAACAAAAATGAAGTTTTTAAAGAAGAAAATTATGTCTTGTACTACTCACCCACTAGTTTTGAAAGATGAATATCAACCGATAACAATTGATTTTCGTCCACTGTCATATTAAAATATAATTAGTAATCTGTAAATAGGAATAATGTGAAACTTTCATTATCTTCATTAGATTAAGTAAACAAATATAATTAATATCCAATAATAATCGTTGATACTGGTGTTGGAGAGTTTAACCTGATGCTTGAGAAACTAGCGTTCATGGAACGTTTTTGAAATTTAACCAACGCTCTTTGAAGTGCCGATATTGATATGCAAAAGAAAAATCACTATTGCAGCATTTCTAATGAGATAACGTAAATCCATTCTACTTTTGCATGACTCATTAACCATTAGCAACTCTGCACTATCATATGTTGTCATGCGATGATGCTCCAGCATTCTATCAAAGATAATCTTCCCATAAGCGAGATACACACGAGACGAGCTTTTCGTCGGATCTGACAGACATGGCTCGGGACGGAAATTTATTTGACAATGGGATTTCATTTTCTACTTTCATTTTTTTCAACTCTGCTACAAGTACAGAGAGACTCACTGTATGGTACTATAGAGGATGCTGGTTTTGTGAATCATTGCACCTGTAACAGAGCTGGAAAAAAAAGAAAGTAGGAAATGAAATCCCATTTTGATTCTTGTTTAAACCAATAGCTTTCATCCAATGAATTTCACCAAAGAAATTTTTTCTATATCGCAGAAAAACTTGTTCTAAACAAGTTGACAGTCCACATATCAATTGATATTTTATAGGTATGGTCGAATGAACATGTCCGTCTGGTACATATGACTGTGAAAATAAGCAGTAACAAAATATGTCATATTTTTTAGTGTTATTGACAACAACTTGCCAGTGATATCCTCGTACATTCCTTAAAGGTACCAAATTTTGTAAATATCTGCAAAAAAATTAGGCTAGGTGGAAAAATGTTTAAGAGTGAGTAAGTCATGGTCAAACCGAAAAAGCTTTTGATTGAATCAGGTTGAGATAAACTGAGAAAGTTTTTCGTTTAATCTGGCTAAACATTTTACTTTGCCGTTTTACAGCATTGACTCAAGACAACTTTAAAGCAGAGCTTTGGAGATTATATTACGCTCAACCTAACATATAGGTAGGTTGTTCAAAGTAGGTTGTTATCTTGGATTGAAAAGGCATATATCAATAGGATCGTTCCAGATATAAGTTCGTAATGTCAAGAGACCAAGCGAGTGCAGACGAACGTTACCTTATTTTATTCCCTTGATTTTAGTCTAGGGTCTTACAAAATGGTTGTCTGTGTGTGTGTGCTCGCAAAATACGGAAAAATGGCTGTCGGATATTCTATGGATAGGCCAATTATAAGAGAGAAAAATAGAAAATTACTTTTTACACACGAGACAAAATATTCAAAGAAATAACTGAATCGCCAGGAATCAGTCCATTTTGATAACACAAAAAACGTCACCTACGGATAATAAAACTTACAGAATATAGATCGTCTATCATGGCGAATCGATCAGAAACACTTGCAGCCTCCCTTCGGATCTTCAGAGGGTGTCCAGAAAACTTTTTAGCGTTATATTAGATTATGAAGCTTACACATGAAGTCAGAGGGATATTCATACTACTGGCGTACTGGCGAACACCGACCGAAGGAAGGTGTGAACGTTGTCGTCGATTCAAAGTCATGGAAGGTTGTTCACAAATATAAGCTCCTAAAGTCAAGAGACCGAGCGAGCGCAAACGAACATTACCTTGTAATTTTATATCCATTAGTGAAAATAGTTAAAGGATAATGCAACTAACAAAGACATTTCTCTTTTGTTACCCTATGAGCCATTTCACGAACCGATCGACGCGTTGGAATAAAATGAAGGACTATTTTAGCTTTTATTAAATGAATTATCCACTAGAATTATCCATCAAGAATATAAAATGTTTGGTACAGGATGTTTAATCGATAAAGATTATGTCCTCACATGTGGCCATTTATTTGATCCGATGGAAATAACTCATGTTGACAAAGGAAAAAAATTACGTTAATTGGCTTCAGTTCAATATATATGACAGATTGTGATCCAGCATCGGCTTTTCTCTTCAATGCAACGTGTATTAATGATCTATGTGTTCGAGCTGATTTTCTATATCGAGGTTTAAGAGAAGATAATCTAAACGAATATATGGAAGTGGAACCGTTTCATACTGATCTAGCTATATTGAAACTACGTACGAGTATGCCACGGCGAAATAATCTAGTTCCATCTTTGTCAAGATCCGCTGAGAAGAGCAAAACGAAGGATAATAAAAACTTCTATTCAAATGACACTTATAACGAAGGGATTGATGTTACATATGAAAAATTTCAAAAATTTATTATACAATTTATTATTTCTTTAATATCATACGAACAACAAATATTTTGGAATAAATTTAATAAAAAAAAGCAAGTCAAACAATAGTGGATCCTGAAATAGTGAAGATCAAGATCGGGATTCGTTTCAAGTAATTAAACTATTGTTTCTTTAATAAAAAATCATGTTTCTGATGTGTTTAGGTCGAAGAATCAGTTCTTGATAATCTTCGAAATCCAACACAACTATAACTGACTATTGCTAATGATAATAGACAAAGAGATGAAAAGTTTGGATCTAAGAATGAAGATGAAATAGGTAAATCTAATACTTAAATTTAAAAAGGTATAGAACAAAACTTTCAGACTTCATGATCCCTTCTTTCGTTTAACATGTATTGAACTACACAATCTGTGTTAACTTTCCCTGATAGTTGCAACTATCAAGGAAACGGCCGTTTCAAAAGACAAATTCGAATTCTTTCTTGGCACACGCTTTCCCGTAAGTAGATTATAATAAAAGGATAAAGGAGTAAGACAGGTCAGGCCGTTTTTCTGCCCGAATTATTTTTCAATTAAAACCACCAGATTATAGATATTCTGACATGGAAAACAAAATGGCATTAGCAGTTTTCCGTAATTTCAACTTTTAACTTTTTCGTGTCCTTGGTAACCCTCAGGAAAAGCTAAACATTTTTTTCTCCAATTTTTTTCGAAACACATGTACTAGATGCAGAATTTTATGCTAATCCCGAATATCACCATGATTTTGAGTAAAAGTGCTGCCGTCATGAAGAAAAATGGATTTTACTGAAACGAGCCCATTAGAAGATATTTTGCAATTCTTACCTTGTATTAAAAAAAAAGATGCTTCTCGTCTCTTCAGTGACAGTCCAAAATGTGTAGAACTGATTATTCTTTTAGAATACGTGTTTGATAACAGTTCATTTACGTTAACATGTCAAAAAATTCCGGTACGGACCTGAAAATCAGATTTTTGTCTTTTTTTCACTGTCATCTGATTAAAGCTTGAAACAATAAGAAATTGTTATTCTATAAACAACTTTTTATAAAGACGAAACTTTATATGAGAAAATATATATGTTTTTTTTTAAAAATTGGGATTTCAGGGATTTTCACCAGGTTTTCGGTGGTATTTTTTATTTATTACTAATTTTTCGACCTGTTAACGAAACAAACTGTTTTCAAACACATATTTTAAAAGAACAATCAGTTCACACATTTTGGGCTGTCACTGAAGAGACGAAAAGCATTTCTTTTTAATACAAGGCAAATATCAAATAGGCAAATTTTAATACAAATTGCAAAATATCTTCTAATGGGCTGATTTCAGTAAAATCTAGTTACCCGTTCTGGTACTCTGTTTTGACAAACATAGTCTGATATCCATTTCAGTCAGTGCTATTACGGTTTTGAACAGGAATCAAAGTCATCTCCAGGATAACGGTATAATAAGATAATCAAAATGAAGATGTAAGCACAATCCTTATCAAAAGAGTTATTTCAAATCACACTTTTGGTTTTCTATATTAGATTAACCAGAGTCTAAATAGATTCTCATAATCACTCATGTGATCCAATGCGGCCGTAAAATCGATTTACGACGCCGTAATACTATGCTCCATAATACTGTCGCCGCAAACGAGTGTATACGAGTCTACTACGGCCAAATTACATTAAGCTACGGCGATTTACGGCGTGTTACGTTATAGTATACGGTTGCAATTCGCCGTATATGGCCATCGTAAGCAATGACCTGGGTATGTTTGTCCGAAGAAAAGGACGTACTAAGATTATATCTGGAAAATGAGTCAAAGAGTATTATACGCGAACGAGCATTTGTAGATAAAACCACATTTACATTACAAAGAACTTATCTTTATTTGAATACATCAGATGCCAAGTGGCACTTAAGTTTTCCTGGACGTTTGAAATTGAAGCAAAAATGAAAAGTACTTAGGCTACAGCAATCCTTCCCTATGCAAAATTTCCTTGATGAGTCGCTGCTGTCTGTGTATGTTTTAGCCAGCCTCCCTGTACACTACTAGCTACACAGCATGACTGAGTGATTTGCGAATAGTTTCACTCACGAGTTCATGAATAACGTCATCGTTTTCCTCCCATTCCTCTTGACTCTACTCAGTTATCACTTCTCCTGGTTTCTTCTGTTAATAGGAAACTGACGTCACCTGCCCTCGTCGTTAATAAACGAACATTTTATCAACGACTGATCAACTATTGTATTTTCGTTCATGTATTTTAAAAATCGCTATATTATATTTAATTGATGATCAAGAATATAAATGTTTGGTACAGGATTTTTTTTTTTGGAGGTTCTCGCCGCCCAAACTTGTTTAAGCCTCATTACTTTGATTAAAAGTAAAATAAAAAATTTGATGAAATGACAATGGACCTAAGCTTAAGCTAAGTTTCGTATTCAAATCTGATTGCGCCCCTCCGCTGACGATCCAAAGTTTTAAATAATCTTTTAGTCGCCACCACCGAAGGCGGAAAATCTTTTAATGAGGCTTCACCGCCGCCGATTTTCCGACCGGCGCACAGATCTAAGTGCAACGCATATTAATGATTTACGTATTGGAGTTGATTTGTTATATTGAGGTTTAAGAGAAGGAAAACGTAAATAAAGATGTTGAAAACTCCAAGAAAATAAACCTAAACTCTTAGCTTATTGCATGATTGTGTCAAATGTTTAGTTTTTCTGACTAAATGTGGTTTCGTTTAAATTTGACAGTATATACAACAACAATAATAAAAGTTTCGACGAGCCTTATTAGTAATTGGAAAAGATCCAGCCAAAGATGCCAATATTCGAAAATCTGAAAAAAGGACTAAAGGACTAAAGTTTTTCAGACGGAGATCGAGCTAAAAAAAGGATATACAATACTTTAGTTCTGGATGGGTAAAAGAATTCATGACAACTATACTACAGGTCTGATTCTGTATGAAATAAACGATTGAATAAAAACTAACTTTTGTATAGAAAAAATGGCGAACAGTGCTGTTGCAAAATTTTATGATGTTTCTTAGTCATGAAATGGATTATGTTTTTGATAATGATATTTCATAAAACATACCGCTCATAATCACCACAAAATCTTTTTATATTGTGAATACGTCAAAAAATTATAATATACACAAATAAAAGTTAAAAACGCGAGAGACTAATATCCAATAAGATAAATTAGTTCTGAAAAGGCATTAGTACTTTAAACGAGTGAATTAAGAACGATATCATTATTATCAACAGAATGTCAACTTTTTAACTTCATACATTTAATTATGAAAGTAATCGAGCCGTAATTCATATTTATTGAAGAAGTTGCTGTCTGAATTACGTTTTCAAAATAATAAAAATAGATATGTCCGTCATTGTCATCTGATCCGAAAAAAAGAATATTGTCTTTTATTCTTCAGTCAGACGATTTTCATTTCTTGCAACTATGGAGAAAAAGTTGTGTTTGCATTAAACTCGATAATTCGTACAACAACATATCAACATGGAGAAAAAAATCAAGTTCATTTAGAACTACGGAAAAGTGCTTTCTCATATTCAGTACAATCAATAACCCAGAAGATTTTCTGTTTTTGGTGAGGAGTACAGCCAAAAATGTAAGAAATTTTTGAAACTAGTATTCTTTTCCTATTGAAATTATTTTTCGGCATTTTGTTCGAAAATCTTTTATCCTTCGCCAAAAATAAAAACGTTCTGGGTTATTGAGTGTGCTGAATACGAAAAAGCACTTTTCCATGGCTCTAAATGAACTTTATTTTCCTGTCGATGGTATGCCTGTACAACCTGAAAATTTACCTTTTCGACTGTCTTTATAGAAGTGTCGTCTATGCTATCTTTAGTACATTGTTCTTGCTAAAAATAGAGCATAATATTACTACAATCCTGCTGCAAAGTTCTCTAGTTCATATAATCCTTTATTGTTCATTCGGTTTTGTGCACCCATTCCAGTTTCTATTGCTGTTGAATGTTCTCGTTCATATTGTTGAGGTATATTTGGTAGATCTGATATTTTAGAAAAACTTTCTTTTTCTATCTCCTTATCCAATTTATTCAATTCATCATTTAACTCCATATCCGACACACCGGATATTATTATTGGATTAGCCATTATATCAGTAACATCTTTTTGTGATAGTATTAACTCTGATATACCATCCATCTCACCTTCTACTTTTGAAATATCCAATCGTTTATTTATAGCTGACGCGAGAAAAAAACAACTTCAGTTAGGTCAAAGCACAACAACACGTCTTTAAATTTTCTTTTTATTATAGTAAAATAAGGAACGTCTTTTTTTGGTGCACAGAAACAATGAAAATAATAATTAATCATGAATTCTAAAATACACTGGTCCTCGTATTCATAAGAATTCAAAAACTGTGTTGTCATGAAAAACAACATACCAGCTAATTTGCTTTTTCCTGAAGCCATTTGGTCAAAAACACTTTTAGTTATATCCATTTGTTCTAGACCCCCTCGTGTTATTTCTAAATTAGCTAACATGCCTTGAAATTTTTCAATTTGTGATTCGAGCACTTTTGCTTTTCTCATATGTGTAAGAGCTCGAATTCTATTGTGTATACGCGTACATTCTTTTGCTTTTTCACGATGTGAATCAACTTGTTCTTGAAGATGATCAATTTTTTTATTTAAAAGATCTTCTTGATTATGAAATTTTATTATTTCTTGTGCTGTTTCACTCTGTTGTCGACGACCATTACTCGCTCGTTTTTGACTACCGCCGCCATTATCATTTTTAGATTTTCCAAATATTCGGCTCCAATTCATTATTTGTTAACAAAACAGAAAATAGACGCTACATACATACACAACAAAATAGACAATAAGGATGATGCCACTCAAATATTTTTGTCATATTAATAAATAAACAATAATTACTTACACAAAATAAAAGGACGTAAAACAGTTAATTTGAAAGCGCGAAATACATAATGTGAAAAATTTATTATCTTGTTTCGTCCTCTCAATTGAGTTTATTTTCGATTTTATTCTCAATTATTCAATGCACTCATCTTATTATTAATATTCTTTTTGTAATATCATCAAGTGAACAATATCCAAAAACATGGTGCCTCTCATAAAACTTACAGGTACTCTAAAACAGAGAAATCTGAAAAATTTTCCTAAACACTTTTAGTAATCCTTTGAGATAACATGGAGAATTTGTATAGCTGTGATCGAGAATATTCGTTTGTCACTTTCTCAAAAAAGGATTCTCTCCGATTTTAAGTGTTTTTGCTACACAGAATTCAGGAGAAAAAAGAGAAATTCAACTTTTAGCCTGAAAATGACTATGACAAGTGTATTTCAGATAAAGATTCGACAACATACCCATCGAGACGTTTTTCTATATAAAGTTCAAGTTTGCATCTAAATGGTGGCTGAATAACGTGTAAAATAACGAGGTAGACGCAAATAACCAACAAAACACAGTAATTCCTTCAGAGCAGGGGTGTAACCGGTATCAAAAATGTGATACCGGTACCGGCTTGTCTTGATCGTGTTTTGCCTAAATACAAACACTTTTTCCTTGTTTATAGAAATATGTCATAGATGAACTGAATTTACACGATATTTTTCGCCAAATCGTATCATACGGTAAAATACCAACAATGTCGACCGCTTGATTATACTTCATACTAAAGCCGGTATACCGGTCGCCGTTATAATTCATACCGATACCGGTTGCACCTCTGCTTCAGAGATGGCCAAATCTCAGTCAGACTGATTAGGTTTTTTTGTACGACTGAGACTTATGGTTCAGAGTTGAGCAAGTCAAGTCAAAAATGCCTCAAGTCCAAATCAAGTCAGACTTGACTTGACTTGGTCCAAAATTTTCTGAGGGTATGACTTGACTTGACTTGAGAAATTTTTTTCAAGTCAAGTCATTCCTAGTAAGAGATTCTCGTTTAAATTAGACCTTTTCTACCATGAAAAAGAATTTGTAAGGCTATAAAAACTCTCTGACCCAAAAAGGTGCTAGCAAATTTTATGTTCTGCCTAATTTTAACCAGACTTGGGTTAACTTGGAGGAAAAAATTTCGAGTGACTTGATTTGGTACAAAGAATTTCAAGGGATGACTTGACGTGACTTGACTTGGGAGAAAAAATTTTCTGACGGTTTCTCTTCTTCTTGTCTTCTTTTTTGTATGTTTGTCTATTAGTTGTTTATTCTCTTCCTCCTCCTCCTCTTACAATCGTAACGCTAAAGTGAAGTTAGAATGGAACCGCTAATTTCAAATAAAAAAGTATTTGAAAAGTTTTTGGTTGATTTGAAATACAATCATCATAATGATTCATGGAAAACTTGTGACTTGCCCATCTCTGAATTCCTCAAACAGGACAATTATTCATATCTTTCAATTGAAAACTAAGGTAGTTTAATAAACAAAAAGTAGAGAAAATACACATATGCATGCAAATAAATAAAACAATATCAGAAAAAAAACTATATTTTTTTACGATAATATTAAACAAAAGAATACATTTTTCACCTGTATATCTGACTAAATCCATGCAAGAAAAGAAAATATAACTGTTCACTCAATGTGCGGGACTTTCAATCAATGGACTATACCAGTATCATGAATAATTGGTTTTTTGGTACTCTTTAGATCATTTTGTATTATTATAACCTTTAGATAAGAACAATATATTTTAGATAACGAATATTAGGCAATATGAAATAAATCAGCAAAGTTTAATTATGATTGACTTTAGGTTGCTAGTGCAAACGGAAATCTGATAAAAAGTTGATGTAAACAAAGTTCAACAGAGACAACATGCAAATATATATTGTGTTCGAGTTATGATTTAAATTGTGGTAACAAGAGTCGGATAGCCGTTGGTTATTTTATACAGAATCTTCAATCTCTTCACATGTTTCACGACTATAGCCATGGGTCGCGCGCAACACTCAATGTCCATGAAGCTTCTGTTGTCAGAACTGATCCTCATAGCTTAGCGACCCCTTTGCACTTTGGTTAAGTTGACTATATTGAGGGCGAAGAGACCGGGATATATATTCTTTTCTTATCTTTATTATACAACTAATGGTAAATTATTTTAGAATCTGATTGTTTTTGAAAATATTCATAAACAGTTCAATTGCTTTCTAACTCTTGTTACCACAATTTAAATCATAACTCGAACACAATATATATTTGAATGTTGTCTCTGTTGAACTTTGTTTACATCAACTTTTTATCAGATTTCCGTTTGTACTAGCAACCTAAAGTCAATCATAATTAAACTTTGCTGATTTATTTCATATTACCTAATATTCATTATCTAAAAATATATTGTTCATATCAGAACCATCATGAGAAAGTCTTAAAAGTAAAACTGTTCTCTGAAATATTTCACATTTGATTTCAGACGATTTAATTACATAATATATTAAATAAATCAATAAAAGATACGACGAAAGTCAATATTTTCTTTTACATTATATAGTAGAAACCTCTTGATGACGATGATGATGATGATGATAAAGATAATACATTCATTGGTTTATTCTTTGGTTAATAACAGTGTATAGTAGTTAGACTAGTGATCTCTCACTAGAAAACGGAAGAAATGTACATGGTTGAATTACCTGTTCAGCGCTATGTGCTCGTATTGATTGCGTAAAGTGCAAAATTGTTTTTGCTACTTTCCGAATAATATTTTAATTATTCTACGAAATAAAAGTTTTTCTTCAACTTTTAAAGAGTTTTTACAGAATAAATAAGGACGAATTAGAAACCACAAAAGCAGAAACTTATTTCACGAAAAAACTTAAATTTCACTTAAGTCCGACTTATCTTTGACTCAATTCAGGCACTTGAGTTTTTTCGTAAAATGAGCTCAAGAATATTGAGTTCACATGTCCTGAAAGCTTAGAAAGTCCAAGAATATCAGTAAAACTATCAATATCTCTAGGCACTAACAATTCGTGCTCAACACTATAAAAGTTCTCTCTTCTAAAAGCAATCGTTATTTTTAGATAAAAAAATAATTTTAAATTTTCGATAAACTATTTGATGTATATGTTTTAAAATAATTTTAATTTCATAGATAAAATAAATGATGAAAACAGAGATCGTAGTACTAACATCATCTTATTTGTTTTTGTTGACAACATTTCTCATTTACTCTCATCTACATGGAACTAATAATATAGAAAATAAATGTAGAAACGTTTTTTGTCATTTGTCACTTGAAAAATTGTAGATTAACTAATTCATTTCATCAATTTATTAATAAAATAAAAGTAAAGTTAAATTTTTATATAATTTTTTATTTTTAAAACGGACTATAGACACGTGTATATGATAATAATCGTACAAAAAAAAACGAAAGGAAAAATCTTGTTGTTTGAATACTTATCAAGACAAAAAAAGAAGATTAAAGATGAGGCTTATCCATATATAATATATATGTTCACACAGCGATACACACATTGGGAAAAAAAACGAGACAAAAAAAGTTTTCTTTTAAAAAATCACAAATAATCAATTAAACACGAAGAAAAAGTTGATTTCGTAAATACAAAAAAAAAAAAATACCAAAAAAGCAAGTTTAAATTAGTTTTTGTGCATCTCTGCAATATACAATGGAGAGAAACAAGAAAATTTGAACGATCATTCCAACTGTGTGTATTTGAGTGAATCAGAAAGAGAAGTAATTTTTAAAATTTTATTAGATATATCAGATGTCTTAATAATCCTTCATACACATATATCTAGTTAATAAAAAAATTTGAACTCTTTCTTATCCATCATCCTTAATGTAACACATATTTTGAAGAATAACTAGATTATTCGTAGACATGCACTCTTTGCACTGATTTAGATGAAATTCTAATTTTTTTTCAAACGAGATTAATCTATCGACATGTTGACGTCTCTCTGAAAATAAGTCCATTGAATTCTCTTTACAGAGGAAGACTAGAATCGATACAACAAAAAAGGCTATACAAGCCACTCGGATAGTGCGTCCTAAAGACAAATACGATTGGAATGTCGTTTTTCTTCAAATTTAGAAACAAAGAACGAAACGAACAACAACACATAATAACCATCAAATACAGACAACAAAAAGGAACTTTTTGAGCGTATAAACAAATAACCCGAATGTAAAAAACAAAATATATATAGGTGTGCCAATATTTATTTATCATACTGTTTTGCACACATACACATTAAGTAAAGAGAAGAGAGCACCTTAAGGTACAAGTAGTTTTAGAAGGGAGAAACGATGAGAAGTACACACACACATACACACACACATATACACCGGAGTACTGTCTTTCAATGAAAAAAGTTATGATGCCCATTTTTCTAACTCTTCTAAGTCGGAATTATTTTTAGCTTTTGATGCCGGTTGTTTATAACTATTAGCAGGTATGGGAAGATGTGTGGGAACAGATGGTAGTTCGATTGGACCAATTTGTTGCATTTCTTTAGCCAATGATTCTTGTTCTAAAGCAGCTAATTCATCTTCTAATTCACGATCATCATATTCTGTACCAAATCCTAGAAATAATATCTCTTTTATATATACTGTCTATTGTAATCAGAGAGTATATTGTTTCTTATCCTTTAATTAGTTTATGTTCAAAATATTTTATCACTTACCGATTGGATTCGATATGGCACTGGCAATTTCTGTCGATAATTCATGTTGTTCAGCTAAATCGTCCATAATATCTTGTACACTTTCTATATTTAATTCTTTATGAACATTTTTCAACGCATTTGTTGCAGTTTGTAAAGCGTTAAATGCTTGACCATTCATTGATGCATTCTAAAACAACAATACCATATTCAAAATTATCGAACAGATCATTTTTGAAATTATGAAGTAGAAAGAAGAATTTTAAATACTTTTTCTAACGAAAATTTTTATTTTTCATGCAAATATGGAAATAGGATCTAGTTTTCTATTGTATCGTACCTGCAACGCTTCTCTTTGATATTCTAATGTTGTTAATGTACCATCAATTTGCTGCAACTGTTTTTCTAAACGTTTTTTTCGTTTCAATGCCATTAATGCATTTCGTTTATTTGTCCGTGCATCCCGTCTTGCTTTCTCTGTTTCCTCATTTATTTTTCCTTCTAAAAACTCCACCTTTTTTGTCAATACATCTTCAACATCACGCAGTTGTTGTATAGCTTCTTGTGGTGTATTCGCCTTTTTCTGTTGACCACCACTTTTTGTACCACCAAACATTCGCGATACAAAACTTTTTCCACCTTTTGAATCACCCATTTGTTGTGAAATAAATATTAACAATTTTAAACAAGTGAAATGAAGCTTATCTAAAAGGATTAAAATAAAACAGCAATGTTTAGATATAACATTTAGAGTCATAAAACTAATTCAATTCTGAGAATATGTAATACGATTAGAATTCATCTCTTTCCTGCTAAGATGAAAAAATTAAGTTCAACAAAGAAAAATCATCATATTACTTGTTCAACTAAGATATACTTCTCTCAAACTTCCCTAATTCTAATGATACTAAGCAAACATTTGTATATTTGTATTATAAATGAGTGTGACGCATGATCATTGATGATATCAACTAACTTTCAAAGTCTATGCTAAAAAATACACTCAAGCACACAACATCTGTTTTGTTTTAAAAAATGCGTTTCAATCATCTAAATATTTACTTTAATGACAAAAAGAAAAAAAAGAAAAAAACAAATAACATTTGCATATATCTATTAAGAAACGAAAATGAGAAAATGAAACTAGGCATACTACAGTAAATATTTTTTCCTCACGCCTATGCTGCTAATAGGATCGAAAGAGCCGATCTCTGTCTAGAGTATACACCTATTTTCGTAACCCTATCACCATCCATATCAGAAAATAGGCTATTATTAGTTCTAAGTGATAAATGTAAGAATAAAAATTCACAATGAAACTATAGATAGAAATAAAGTAGCTAAACATGAGGTTCAATATCGAGAACTTACTTAATTAAACTATCTTCTGAAAAGTTTTTCAAAATAGGATAAAGATTTTAGTCTTTAAGCGATCTTGAGTCGTAAAAACTTAATTCTATGAAGAGAAAAAGAAAATACTTTTGCTCTCCATAAGTAAATTCTAAAATCTTGGGACTATGATAACTACAGAATATTGTATAAAAGTCTTATTCACATCAAAAAGCTCTCATTCAATCTGATGTTTGGCTGAGAGTCGTGAATTCAAAATTCGCCAAAAAGAAAATTCGGTATATAATAATAATTTCTCTTCTGTCGTTTAACATAAAAAAAAATAGTTTCATTAGAACAAGTTCATCAAGGTTTAGATTGTTTATTATGCAATAAAATAACAAAAAAAGAAGCAAAAGGGAACTAACAGAATGAGATAAGAATGTGTAATTTACGTTATGAATGAAGTAGAAAGACAATAAAGAATTATTGTTCGTGGTTTCATCTTGCACAAAATAGATTTCGACGAAGAGCGTTAAATAACAAGCAAGGAAATACGATGTACTGTAGTACAATACACACTCACATACGACATTAATACTGACAAAGGTGCAACATATTTGACCAAGAAAGAAAACAAACAACTAGTGGCAAGAAAAATAACAGCAAAAGTTTATGAAAGGATTTGTTTGATTGATTGTCTGCATCTCTATTAGATTTAAGTTTTTATTAATTATGTTATGTTGCCCATTGTTCTAATGCTGCTAATTCATCTAATTCTTTTTGATTTACTTTAGTCGTTTCTCTGGTAGGTAATTTTATATTCGGCACATCTGGTAGTGGGCCCATTCTTTCCATATCTTTTCGATCTTCATCTGCAGCCAGTGCATTTAACTCACGTTCTAGTTCAGCATCATCAATATATTCAGAACCTGTCATGTAAGGTGACGATATGGCTGTAGCAATTTCTTGTGCTAAAGTGAGAAATAAAACAAAGTAATCAGATAAAACAGAATTATAATCTATACTAGTACACTACCCGCGCGCTACGACGGCTATCGCTTCTCTGTTATAGTAAATATTCTTTCTTATCTTGTGCCCCCCCCCTCCTGTTGACCTAACGAAGATTTGACAAAGAAATGATTCAATGGCGGATCAGTCTGATTAAGAATCCGTTTACAGATCTTCCCTAGGTGCTCCAGAAGCTGAGATCATGAGACTCATAGTTCAAGCGTCACACAAATCTCAAACTTTTTAATAATAGGGATAAAAAATAGATCGAGTTCTTCTAATATCATAAAAATACACAGTGATAGACATACAATTAAAGCCCAATCCCATGAGTAAAAAGCGAGTAGTAGAGATTTTTTATGAATGCAATCGATATAGCCGAGTGCTCCAAACTCTGAGGAAACAAATGCTTCATACACACATAAATAACATAGCGCGTTTGTTAACAATTGCACTCGTATTTACAATTATTGTAAATAAGGGTAAACTGGTAGTGGTAGGTGGAATCATCATCCATTCTTTTTTTGTTTATGTATTACCTGTTTCATTTTGTTCAGCTAAATCGTCCATTAAATCGTGTACTGTATCAACATCTAAATTTTGATTTGTTTTTTTCAATGCTCCAGCAGCATTTTTCATTACTTTCAATACGTCCATATTCGTTGATGCATTTTGTAAATGCTCACGTTGGGTCTCAAGTGTTGTCAATGTACCATCCAATTGTAGCAACGCTTTTTCATAACGTTTTTTTCGTTTTAAAGCATTTAATGCTCCACGTTTATTCGATGCTTTTGAACATTTAATTGCCGTCTGTTTTTCTTCATCAACTTTTGTTTCTAAATAGCGCATAATAAATTATTAGTCTCGTGAAAGAACAATATTGAGGAAAAAAACATATAAAAGAAAAAAAGAGCAAAGTGAAACTGTTAATGCCGTACTCTTATTAAAATACATTAACTTAATCTAGTGAAACAGTTTTATTTATTCCCTCATTTAACTATTTCGATCAAACAATCCTACCTAGAAATTGAACTTTTTTATTCAATAAATCTTCGACATCTTGTAAACGTTGTATGGCGTCTTGTGATGATATTTTCTCGTCTTTTTTAGAGCCAAAATCAAATAAACGTTGAAATACACCTAGTGGCATTCTGTGAAAAATAATCTGACACGAAAAATATGTATAAATAAATAAAACTGTACAGAATAAACGAAAAGAGTATCTAAAATGAAGATATACAATTTAACAACATTACTAAGGCATCAGGTGTTAACCTTCCCAAAAGCAAAATGACTTCCAATTACTGGACGTAAACTCTAATGGATCGAGCACTAATTATGACTAAAAATTATATTTCTTCTCTCTTTCTCCCTTTTATTTCTGAGGTCTTCATGCATTCATATGACGTAAACAGCTGTTTATTTGTTAATTGTTTATTTTGTATTCTCTTACACAAGGTGAAATATTTACTACTAAAATCGTGCGAAGAAGTCGCTCAAACTCTACTTCCACTTCTAGAAAATGAATGTTTTACTATTCGAGTGCTGTGACGTGAGAACGTGGGCGAGAGTAAAATGCAATACAATGCCTCATATAATGAGTCATCTGGAGTAAAATCTCACCTGGCAATAAAAAATATACAGAGCAGTACAAGATAAGCTTCCGTTACATCATCATTATGTGCAGAAAAATTAATATTAGTCCCGTAAAACGTGTGGCTCCGATAGTGGATTGTACACATTTATTTCTGAAAAAAAAGTCAGTTTTATCAAGAAAAAGAAAATTTGTTTTTATTTCCCTAAGTTCAAATGAGTCAATTAAAAAAAAGCTTATAGATAGTACAACCACTGGAATAGATATCGACTGTAGTAGACATGTCGAATACCCAATTGTTCGAAAAAAGAAAAAACTTTTCCATTCTGTAATTAGTCAATTTCATTATTTTGTCTGCAAAACAAATCTCTGTTCAATTCAACGAGGAATACTACGGAAGATAATCTACCGATACAGTGAAATAGTTACAATCATAATTAAAAAAGAGTTATTAAAAACCATTGCGGATGTTTTGTTATACTATTTAATTGAAAATATTCAAAATGAATCGCTAAAGATATAAATTCTCTGTACTGTAAGTTGATGATTGTTTTCATCGTACGACAAATAATCCGCGATAACTTATCTTGAATGCGATGGTTATTATTATTACTGACGTATATGATAATGATGCACATGTGTGACATAATGATATTGGTCAAGTCTTCTGGCAAAATTTAATGTCCATCATATTTATACTTATAAGTCACTATAGTCTGTTATAATAGAAAAATTGGCAATCTGTTATATTAATATGTTTTGACTTTATACAGTTCGTTAAACTCAGAGTTATATCCTTAGAGGTCGTTGCTAGGATATAGAAGATGACGAATGGCAAAAAAAAAGAAATTTAAAAGAATAAGAATTAAGTAACTTAGGGTTCTGTTATGCTATATAGTCAAGCTGTCGTATTAACAACATAGAATAATGGTATGTAGGCACGCATAGCATCAAACAATTTGGTTCAGATTGAACAAACTACCCTAATCTTTTCTTCATTGCTAATGTACAACCGTATGAAGTTTGATAGCGTACGGTGAAGCATGACGGGCACGTTCTCACGAAGAATATCCTAATAAATTGAACCTTTTAATTCTTTTCTCCATTATTATCTAAAATTCAGTAGGATCGAACGTTAGGCAGAAGTTATTGGAAATTTTTTCAATGAGGAATAGTATAACATTTCTATTTCTATCCTGTAGCCTATGAGTGCCACAACTCCGCCGTCGGCTGGTTCAAATGGGGCAAAGAAAACTAATTATCGTTACCGTACAGTAAATTGTCAATCGACGGTCGATGAAACATTATTTGGCACACCACATCGACTGACAACGGCTGCACGAATGAGAGCAGAAAAACAACAGAATAATCTGCGTACGTATTTTCTATCCCTAACAATAGTGCAACTACGGAAGTGGAATCATGGCCAAAAGTTCTTTTGAATGTTTGGTCTAGAGCCAGTGATTTATCTAGTGGGTGGGCCGGGTTAGCGCCGCCTCTCCGAAAATAAATAGCTAATTTCGTTTTAGCAAAAATTGTTTTAGTCAATAGCTCCGCCGAGAATTTCAACTGCCCAGTTGAAAAACGAAACCTAGATAAAACGCTGCCTAAAACTTTTTCACGAATTCCTAACAATGTTTGTTCTGAAAAACACATGACTGAAAAGCGAAGTACGAATCAGACTAAAATAGCATCCGGTTATTCTTTTTTTCTTTCTCGTTTGCATACGTGCGCAAAAAAAAGATCAAAGTTTCAGTTTCACAAAATTACTGACCCTTTCTCGTTTATTGCTTTCGATTGTTTGGCAATTAGTTGCGTTTTTCGAAAAAAACATTGATATATTGCAGTATTTTTTGTTAATTTAATGCTATGGATTTTATTCATGACATTGCAGGGTTCTTTTAAGGCAAAGAACGCTAGCAGGCTCAATTGCGCTGTGTAAAAATTAACCAATTAATTGAGTAATCAGATTTGTCTGTACAAAAGACTTGTGAAAATATAAACACAATTCTGAGTCACGTAAAAGAGGAACAGAGAGATCGTCTATGTTAGAACCGGTATTAGTCAAAACGATTCCATGTTCAAGCAAAAAACGCTGAATGTAACCATTTTAACTCTATGAAAAACGGTCCAAAAGTCTAAAAATTCTATTTGAGTTACTGAATGTTGATGATGATAGTTTTAGATGTTAATACTTTGCTCCACTTCTTCTCCTATTTATTTTCAGAACAAGATCATGATTTTCTATCAAATCAACCTGAACCTTCTACTCGCCCAACAAAAAATATTGGCCCATACAAAAAAGAATATGTTCGACATATAACAAAAGATCTTATCAGAGATATTATGTGAGCATTTATTCATAAAAGACGATATCTAAATAAAGTCTGTGTTTTCTCTTCATAGTGTTCCCGAAGATCCCACATGTACATCTGTGATTATTGACACGGCCACATATCAACGTTTATCAAATGCAGCTAAAGTTCAACCAAAAGTAGTTCGAGAACAGGAAGTTCAACAATCAAAACAAAATCGAGAATGTGTTGAAGTAAGAATAATGTAGAAAATTATGAAAATACGTTTGTAAAGTCTATATAATATTATATTCTAGGAAGAATTAGAACGTCGTAAAAAAGCAATGCAAGAATATGATTTGAGACGTAAGAAAAATACCCAATTAGAAGATGTGGATCAAGAAGCGAAAGAGGAAGCCGAGTATATGCTCAAACGAGCGAACGAATTAAGACAAGAACAAGAAGATGAAATCAAACATTTAAATGAGGTATGTAACACTAAAAACTGCTAATAGCTATGCGTGAACAAAAAAGCACATTCTTCAAAATATTAATTAATCGAAGTAAAATATAATTTTCAAATTTTTTTCTATCTAGTTAATTTTAAATGCTAAGTGTCATGCAATTCGTGATGCACAAATACTTGAAAAACAGCAAGTTAAAAGGGAGATGAAAGATGAAGATAAACGTTTAGATATGATGATGGAAATTGAACGATTGAATTCATTAAAAATACAAGAAGAAATTGAAAAACGTCGACATTTACAGGCGAAAGAGTATGTCTTTTCTTCTGTAATAATCTAATTTAATTCGAGATTTTTTGTGTGTTTATTACAGAGGTGCCAGTTTAATATTGAAACAAATTGAAGAGAATGATAAAGAAAAAATGTACAAGGAAGAAATTCGTGAACAAGAAAATCAGGCCATGCTCGAATACATGCAAAAATTACAAGAAAAGGATTGGGAAGAATTTTCAAAGAGAAAAGAAGGACAAAAAAAATTGGCAGTAAGATTCTAGCAATATCACAATGTTTACTCTTCTTAGCCATATCCAAAAGTGATGTGTTGACTAAATTTATTGAGAAAAGTACACTAGAAAAATATGGGACTTTGTGTATATTGATATCGTATTTTAGACCGATTTATTAGCGGCTAATCGTGAAATTGAAGAAAATCGTGTTTTACGCAAAGAACAAGATCGTATCGCTGATTTAGCTGTATTGGAATTTCAAAAAGCGAAAGCGGCAAGAGAAGCAGCTCAAGAAGCAGAAGTGGAAAGAAAACGGGTGGAAAAAGAGCGAGAAGTGGCAAGATTAAGAGCACGACAAGAACGAGCAAGAGATTTACAAGCAGAAAAGGTATGTTTTCTAGTTAAAAATCTTAAATAATAAGGTGAGTAAATAAAATTCTTTAATATATTTTAGGACGCTTTGAGAGCTAAACGTGAACAAGAGAGACGTGAACGTGAATGGCGTGAACGTGAAAAAATGGAAACATTAAAGAAAAAAATGAATGAAGATGAAATGAGAATGGCGAGAGAATGGCAAGTGAAAAATAAAGAACAACATTTAGCTATTGAAGCAGCCCGAGAACGAGCAGAATTTGAACGAGTGTTAAGGTAAGATAATATAGCGATGTGAACTTAGCCTTTTCGCACACTTCTTCTTCGCTTAATTAGTACTGTAATTGATATAAATACATTTCATCGTTCTAGAGCTCAATTGGAATTGGCTGAAAAAGAACACAATGTTGAAGTAAATCGTTTATCAAAACGTAATCGTTATGCTGATGAATTACGCGATCAGATTATCACTCATGAAAAGCAAAAAGTCGAGGATCGTACTGCATTCTTTGATGAAGGTGCAAGATTAGATGATGAAGCAAGAATGAGACGATTGAAATTAGATGAAATCAAAAGACAAAAGTTAAATGACTTACGGTAGGTGAAAAATATTTACATTGTTTAGATATTTAACAGTATCTAATAAAGCCTCTCGAAATGAGTCACTTAACTTACTCGTTTATGATGTTCACATTGTAGTCGAGCGCTAAGTTAAGCATTATGCAGAGTTCTCTATGTGTTCTCCTTATTTTATATTCTGATTATTATTGATTTTTTGCTGAAACAAAATATTTGTTGTTATCCAATATTTTTGTCTGTTTTATAGTCGTGCTGGTGTACCAGAAAAATATTGTGCCGATATTGAACGAAAGATGAATGTACCAGCTGCAGCTGTAGCTTAAATTGCAAATTATTTATTTTCTTATCATCTTTTCCTGGATGAATATCATTGGATCTTTAATACAAAGTTTATTTTTGCATAAAACTTATTTTACATTTTATTCTTCATCTTGTAATTTTTTTATTTGTTTTTTGTACAAAACAAAGATACAGAAGCATTTGTGCTAAGAATATTGTGATTCTTATAAAAAAAGGTGATGGATTATTTCTATGCAAGTAAAAACTGAAAATATAATCGAGCAAAACAGACCGAGGGAGAACAGAAATATAAAATTTCTAAATAGGACCATAATAGTCGTAGAAATTCGAAAGAAATAGCGATATTTGATTTCCGAAAGATTGAAATTAAAGTACTTGTTGTGTTCAAGCGCCACACTACTAACTGTACTAAGTATAGTCCATCACACACATTCTGAGCCTTCTAATCAGAGATTATAGCTAAGACTATTTTCTTTTCATTAGCAAACAGAGTAATAGTCAAGTTGTTAACGTAAACATGTTTATATCTAATCAATATCCTTATTTTGATATAAAACCGTCTCTTCATCGCGAACATTTCCATTGGCATCGTTTTATCGGCGTCCAGCTTGTGATGGTAGATCAAAGATACTACTTCGTTGACGTTGAGTGAAACTCACGCTAGTGGAAAATGACGATAAACTTCTCTTAGTTCTTGATCATAACCCCAGTGAGAAACCTATGAATTTCCTGACAAGATTTTAGACATACCCCTACCAAGAGCCTAATAGGATTTCGCTTCGGCTTCTCAAGATGCTAACAAAATCCTATAGAATCCTTTTAAAATCAATAATACCCGGAAGTCGTAGAATTTGCTATGATTCTTTTAGGATCCTATTCGAATGTTAACAAGAAAATGTGATTATTAAAAAACTATGATGATTCTAAATGAATCATGATAGGATCCTGAATGTTAGGATCCTACAGGATCCGAGTAGGAAATAGATAGGACGTACATAAGATTTTATCTAGGAAACTCAATAGTTCCATACACTGTTTAACATCCATTGTACCGTCTTGATATTTGAGAATCAATTCTTTTATATTATTCCGTAATTGTAGAGGATATTTAGCATTATAAGTGTCGCTGTCTTCGTGATTGAACCTTGTTTCTGCTTCAGAAACAGCCATTATATGAAAATCACGTAAATTGAAGATGTGAAACTTCCAGATAAAATTAGAAACTAAATCTTTCCTAGACGTTCATGTAGCTGCGACGATAATAAATGACTCACTATAAAAGTAAGACATTTTTCTAGTTGTTTAACTTCAGAGCCCGAATCGTATACGTAGAAAATATTCAAATGAACTTTGGGTACAAAATGAATTACGCAGATATTCTTTTTATGACATTATTTTCTACTAATTCCTCTGTTATAAGAAAGTTTGAACAAGATGAACCTATCTTTTGGAAGAAAATTTTTTACTTCATTATAGTTTTTACACGTTTGAACACACACTACCTCAGTCCGTAATGACTCGTAGAGAAAGCCGGAAAGTCATGGTGGTCAGAAAGAGTTTTTTTAACTGCTGAATATAAGGAGAGAAAGTATGATTTGTTCAACATTAACCACTAATATTGAGAGCTACATACCTCAAAAACTAAACAAGGTCTTTTTCTACAAAATACATCAGTATATAGTACAACTTGTGTACTTCAGACTAATATAACAATTGGAGATGGATCCTCTCTAGTTAATTTAATTTTAGTTTGAGAAGTTGGCAGAATATCGGATGAGCACTGCTTCTTTTGGACATTGAATAATTGAATATATAGATTAAAATAGAAAGTTTGTTCTTTTCTATAAAAAGAAATAAAGCGCTGTGCACATATATACAAGCACATACGAAAAAAATATAGGACGGAGAAGAATAAAATCAAAGGAAAGAAAATGAACGCAGTGTGTTTGATGTCTACAGCTGAATATAACATAATATACCTCCAATTAAAAATTAAGCAATGTCGCAATATGTGCTTCACCTCTAAATATCAATATCATGTACCTGTGACATTTGTTGTTAATCATCGGATAAAGTTCAGACTTAAAATTGTCTTCCTTTTATGATGAGTTACGTATTATCGTCGCAGGTATATAAACGTCTAGGAAAGATTTAGTTTCTAGTTTTATTTGAAAGTTTCGTGATTTTTACATAATGGCTGTTTCTGAAGCAGAAACAAGTTTCAATCGCGAAGACAGTGACACTTATGATGCTAAAGATCCTCTACAACTACGGAATAATATAAAACAATTGATTCTCAAATATCAAGAAGGTGAAATAGATATTGAACGATGTGTTAGTGAAACTATTGAGTTGTGTTCAAGAGCGAAGAGAAATTCATCATCAGCCTCCACGAGCATGAATTCCACTCAACGTCGACGAAGTAGTATCTTTGATTTACCACCACCACAAACTGGACGCCGAAAAAGCAGTACGTACGATGCCAATGGAAATGTTCGCAATGAAGAGACGGTTTTATATCAAAATAAGGATATTGATTAGATATAAACATGTTTACCTTAACAACTTGACTATTACACTGTTTGCTAATGAAAAGAAAATAGTCTTAGCTATGATCTCTGAATTATTTTGGAAGATTGACGATATGTGCGATGGACTATACTCAGGCAGTCCCGTAACAATCGTTGCGGTGTACATCTTATCTGCTTTTTGATTTCGCTGCATTCTCCTAATTAATAGACTTTCTCCCGATTCTTTTTCGGGCGAAGTCTGTCCAGAAGATTATAGTAAAGGAAAAACAAATTCTCTCAAAAAGTTCATACCGTACTCTCAAAAAACTCCACCACACTTGCTTCTTTTTACTGCTCCACGACTCTGTACCCAGTACAGTTAGTAGTTTGCCACCTATAACTCTTATCTAATGAGGCTTTATGTTTTAACACTTATTTAATATGTCTGCTAGCTCGAATCAAGATCTGTGTTTTTGAAATAAACATATCTGCAATCTTATTATCCATTATAGGGGTATGTTTTTTTGATAATTTTCGGGTTTTAAGTTACTTTGGTATTGATGCATGCTAAGGCTTAAAAATTGAAATTAACTATTCATATGTTCTGTGATTCTAAGCAAAGCGGCTTTCTACTAAATTTGAGTGAACAATCGTACAGTAGCGATGCATTATGATGGCAGGACTTCATCAGGTACAATAAACTAACAGTTTAACTATTGGCAAATCATTTAGTGATGCTGTGAGACTAGTTTACAGATCCAGATCAACGAAAACAGACATTTAATAACTTTTGAATAGCCTGTTAACTGCATAACGAAAACATTGACTTTAATCGACTAAAAACTGTTAGAAAACACTTAAATAACAAAGATGTATGTCATCGAAGATCGCTGTAGCGCTTTCTTCACTCGTTTCTGATCAATAGCTTGGTTTCCTTGGTAGGAGATACCTTATCGAAAATTTTGATTCCGTTTGCTTTGTTCATATAATGAACCAGATTTATTTCCCATTTGTCCATCGAAAGAAATATTATGTTGTATCGTCGTACTCATGAAAGAGATTTAAGTGATTTCTTCTGGAAATTAAAGAGATTGAACGCAAAATGTCTTCAAAACACAACTCTAACTGCTTTATTTTATTTTTTTGAATAAATCTCTGAGAATACGGAGTACACAAACGACTGAATTTTGTAACTTTACTATTTCCTTAAGATGTTGTCTATAGAATAATATCATTCCTATTCGGCGCATTAGTTTAAACAGTGTGTTCATTTAAATTTGTTATTTGTATTTCACATATTTGACAGAGGCATATACATACAGATATATTCATTCAACATAGTACGAAAAAAAAATTATCGTTTCACGATATAAAAAAAGAGACAAGTTTCTTTTTAATAATAACATGTACAAAAATAAAATATTTCTATTCTAAATCAACCGAATTCGTTTCATTTTCATCTTCGGTATAAATATTTTCAGCCTAAAACAGAAACAGTGAATCTCGATGTGAATTACGGATTTAACAAAATAGCACTTACCATTTGCCAAACTTGCATTATATTATCTTCTGATACCGAACAAATAATCCAAGGTTCATTTGGATTCCACGAAAAGTCGGATATCTTTGCTGTATGACCACCATGGATAAACTAGAACACAAAAAAATAGCAACTTTTTGGGAAATGTATAGTAATATAATATAAATAAAAGTTTATCAGCATTCAAATGTGAAAATCAGGCGTAGTCCAATATTCCTCCTAAGGTAATACATTTTACTATCATACATTAAAAATTGTTCTATCTAACTCACAAAAGAAGCATCTTATAGTAATGTTGTTAAGCCTAATTGAAAATTCATTAGTTTCTCGAAAATTTTAGTATCAAGTTTAATTATTTTGTAAATTGTATAGATTTTAGGGGTGCCTGCCAGAAAAAACACTTTTATACGTTGTAAGTAACTTGGATCAAAATTTCAGAGTTTGTAGATACTCAGGTGAGAAGGCTCTTATAATTTAAGCACGATATGTTGAGTTATTTAGGAGTTAGTTAACTTCAAGTATTTATCGATGAAAAAAACACTCCAAATCGCTTTTTAATCAAAAAAGCAACTTTTCTTGAGGATGAAACATTAGCAAGAAGTTTGTCTTACCAAAAGTTCGGGTGGTCCATCATCTGCATCGTCATTATTTTGTTCTTCACCAATTTTACTATAAACAAGATTAATTTCAAACTTTTAAAGGCGAAAACAAAACAGCCGTCATTTACCTTAAATCCCAAACATGTAATCGACGATCGGTGCCACTTGAAGCTAATATTGTTTCGTTATGATGAGACCATTGAACCTAAAAATAGTTATTTTAATACAACTATTTATATTTAAAGATCGTTCGTTACTTCTAAATCATAAAACATACTTGAAATATTTCATCTTTATGAGATTCGAAGGTATGCAATTTCAATTTTAGATTACGTAAATCCCATAGTGCAACAGTCTAGAACAAAATGAGAAAAAATTGTTAATATACAGAGTGTAGACTAGAATGTCCATACCTTATCGGCACTGCCCGTAGCAAGTATATATTCGGAATATGGATTGAATGATAAACAATTCACTTCAGCAACATGAGCATCTACCGTATGCGTGGCTTTAGAATGATTTGATGTACGAGTGTCCCATCTAAAATGATAGTGATATGTAAGAATAAACTATCTAAGAAGTGGTTCATTGTTAATTTTAATCGTATTCATACTTTCAGGTCAATCGAGAATCTTATACTTACATCATTAATTTACAATCGTCTCCAACCGATCCAAATAATGTTTCATGAAATAGATGCCATGCAACATCCTTTGAATGATAAAATAAACAAAATTCTGTTCAATACGAGTTAGTCACAATTATAATTCATCGATTACACCAAACAGATAACATCCATAAAGCGAGAAGTTGGATACTCTCCTACTCTCAGAGGTATTGCTAATACTAAAATTTACTCTGCTAAGTCTACTATTATTCAAAATTTTCACTGCATGCTTGCATAGTGATGAACATCTGATATTTTCTATGACAAATATCATTCATGTTTATCTTACTTCCACAACTGCTTGATGTCCTTGAAATATTGCTAATGGATCGACTTTATTTGCTTCGGTTGGCGGTTTTTCAATGTTCCACAAACATATTGTGTGATCATCCGATGCCGATAGAATATGGCCACTCAAATTTGGATTCCAGCTTAAACCGTAACCTTCTTTTGTATGACCACGTAATCTTAATTCTGGTATACATTCGGTGGTTGCCGGGATACCTTGTTGTTGCTGCTGTTGTTTTAATTGTGACGACTTTGTATGATTGAATATAAGAACTTCGGATGATGGTGATTTTGTGGCGATAATCGATGGATTTTGTGGCATATAACGAGCACGATTCACTTCACCATCATGATTAATTTTTAATTCAATTTCTATTTTAGCATTAAATAAACCAAACCCACCAAAATCTAAAATAAAGAGAGTTAAAAATCTCACTTCTCAGATACAAACTAGAAATAAGTTTAATTTTATAGCCTTTTTAACTTGTCCATTTGTTCAAATTTCATACCTCCGCGTTCAACTTCGTAATGGGATGCATCAAACGTTGTTCCTTCTTTTGGTATTTGCACCTGAGCCACAACTAAATGATTTTGTTCATCAGATGTATGTGTACCCAAAATGAGCCGATGAACCGTGTAATCTTTATCATCAGGTCTAGAACACAGACGCAGACAAGTTATACAAGAGATAGAGAGATAATGTCATGTAGTGTTTACTTGACAACATTTGGTAACCATTGTACGGTTAATGATGGCCATTCCAGAGCATGTGTCATAATTAAATCATACAAAAATGGTGTATTCTTTTTCCATATTTTATATTCTTCATTTATTTGTCGTTCTTCATTACCTTCATCACCTAAATGAACAAAAATCAGTTTACTATCAAAAATAGTCCAACCAAAAAAAAACTCTTACCGTCAGTCATGTTTGATAATTTCTAAATTGTTATACGTCAAACAAGAAAAATGCACAGTCAAACCTGAACAAATTAATCAAAGTGATCTAGAATAAATAGAGAATAGCGATAAACTAGAAAACAATAGTATACGCATTTTGCTTGATAAAATTCAAGACAACAACAATTATTATATCATAACGCGATAGATTTTTCATTATTACTTTGAGATACAAATAATGCTTTTTCTTGGCTTGTTTTACAATGCAGCGCAACAAATATGACCAGTTTTTATTGCGTTTTTTGTTTTTGTATTTTATTTCTGCTTTAAATCAAAAGGAGACTTTAAGTCAAGTGTTTGTTTCTACTTTTCAATAAATCATCTGATGTTTGTTTATTAAAAGGTACTTGATCTTTAACAAATTTAATGTCAAAACGTAAATAGTGATAACTGTATGTAAACTGGTTAACTTTCCAATTAAATGAAAAGGAAAGAAAAGCAAAACAACGAGGAAGTTACACATGAACCTCCCAAAATTGAATTTTACTCTTTCATTGAGTGATATGTGTTAACTTGTCACAAAGCAATAAAGTTTAACGTATCAAAACTCACCATCACGAAAACTATTTCACTTGGAAAGTCCAAGTTTTAGTTTTCATTGCGATAATTTTTGTGATGTTGAATTGTTCAATAGCTTTTTACTTTTTTTTATCTATATGAGTAGTGACGATAATTCTCATTAACTCAATGGCGGATGATTAAACGCGTTCCATGACTATCTGGAATCACGACGCAATCTTGTTTATTGGGACATACGTCTTTACGATGTAAAATATAAATCTTTATCATCATCTTCGTTAAATTGTTTTAGAAAAAACATCATTATGCCACATATCAACAATGCACTGATACTCTGAATTACCAACAGTTCCATTTTTGTTATTGTCTGAAGTACGAAGAATAATGCAAGACGCACTTTATTATCAATGAACGATTTCTTTCATTCCGTACACATATAAATAATGTCATGTATTTTCTATATTCATTCGTTTCAACTCTTAATTCTTTTATGGACAAACTAAGCGATTGATAAGAATTAACTGCGTTGTCTAAACTTCAATTGTCCGACATATACTATCAAACGTAAGTAAAACATATTAAACCAAAGTTGAACAAATATTTCGTCAACTAAAACTTGTTTGATCTGAGAGAATTCCACAAAAAAATTTGATAACAACTCGACATACCAAAAACTCAGTACTCATCTGTCAAAAGACTTAATCAAAGTTGATTAGTCATCATGTAAACACTAGGCATATCAATATAATACTATTCACAGAAGATGTCTGCTTCAAACTATCTTTTAATATTCATACGTGACTTCTCTGTACAATTGTGCAGTATTATTCATCTAATGCATTATCAGAAGTTATGTAATATCATTCGTTTAAAATAAATAATCATTAAGTTATAAATATTAATTTTGATGTATATTGTTTCAAGAGAACGTTGATATTTTTAATAAGAATTGTTCATTTACCAAACAGTTTTACTGTCACAGTTTTAGGAACTTCATTGAGAGTATTCAAAATTTAATTAAAATATCTAAAATGGAAAGAAAAAACATGCATTTACTTGAAATAAATGATCAATACCACGAATTATATTTCCTGTTTTCGTATCGAACAGAATATCAGACTGAGCTAACAAATACCCGTGTTTATTCTATGTTTTTAACTACATTCATCGAAAGAAAGACAACTGTAATTGGTTATTAGTATTCTAACAATATTTTTATTGTTTGCATTAGATGAATAGAGTTACATTTTTATGAACGTGTTATCGTGAACTCTTCGACAATAACAACAATTTTGAGCAACAAACTACATATAGAAAAAAACAAAACATTGGGACAGTTTATTTACATCATTTAAATTCTGCTTGAATATAAATTGTAGGTTAAACAAATCAAAGCTTGTGCTAGCATGTTGTTTATGACATAAAATGACAAAATAAAGAAAATAAATTAAAAAAAATAGATACATAAAAAAACGAGGTAAAAATCTACAGAAAAGCAACAGAATCTTGATTATTTAATTTAATTAACCTCAAGTTGCTTTGATGAAGACCTCTTCTCGCTCTTCTAGTTTAAAAGACAAGAGTAACATAAAAATACGTTTACGTACTCAAAACAAGAATCTAGATGTTCAGATCCATCATTTTTCTACAACCAAAGTGATGAATAATCTATACGTAGTCACAATTTTCATTCATTTCTCATCAATGAGTATATTTTTTGTATAACGAGTGGTTCAGAAGAAATGGTGGTGGTATCATAGTATTCTCATTTTTCTCGTACTCTCTAGGCCTTTATGAGCCGATATTTTTGCAAAACATTTCTGATTCAATTCTCTACAAGAAAAATGTCATGAATGTTATATAATAAAATGCAAAAGTGATCAAGGAGATCAAAAATTCTACAAAAAATTCCAAACGCAAAAAAACTGCTTTGTGCATTTGTTGGTCTTTCGATAGATGAAAAAGAAAACGTTAACAACTGGGCTCTTTCTCGTCGTGAATAATAATATCTATTTAAATCAAATTACAGGATGGTAAGATTAAGTTCATGAAATCAAGTAAAACCGACTAACATTTAGTTTCATCAGTGCATTTTTAATAAAAAGAGAAATATGTAGGGCGAAACTACAAGACGATTTTTTCTAAATTGAAAAAATAGGTTCTCTTATGCGAGAATTTCTGTCTTTGTAGAACTTTTGATTCCATTTTTTACTTTTACATTTCGTTATATAACACTCACGACATTTTTGTCTTGTAGAAAATTGAATGATGGATGTTATGCAGGTAAAACTAGTTCTAGAAAGTACGAGAAAAAGATTGAAACTGTCACATCTTCAATCTGGAACATCAAGTAAGGTTGAAAAACTATATTTCCATGTAACTTCACTATTGAGATAAACGTCGATTATTACACACTTACAGATTTTTGTTTTTATTTTGTTTTCACCATATCAGGAAACGGCTAACTATCTGAAGAAAGGAAACGTCAGATTTTATATTGATATGTTTTGTTTCATAGTCATTATCTTCTACATTTTGTCTTAGGTAACTAACGCCACTGTTATTCATCTGGTGCGGTCAATTCTCACTACCAATAAAAATTTGGAAACGCAAATAAAGTCCTTTTTGAAAGCGACTATAAATTTGTTTCATCGCATTTTACCGCAAAACATTTCTTAAATTTATCTAGAACAAAAACATTCACAAAAACCTTGACCTACTGATGTAATAGCGGAACTTTTTTTTGCTCAGTATAGAACAAACAATATTATTTTCAGTTTTAGCTAAAAGAACTCTCAGAGCTCTATATTCTCACATTTTTTTTTATTGCGCAGATGTTTTAAACAGTTTCTGACCTTTCATAATGATTTCCAATTTAATCTAATCCGGCAAAACTGGGCATTTTTGAAAACATTTCGAAGAAATTTCAACAGAAATCCGTCTATTAAGAAACAATTTACGCACATCGGAAAAAAAATAATCAATCTATTTCTGCATCTTTTCTATCGAATAAAAAAGAAAACTTTAGTAGCATAAACCCTGCATATTCTCGATTAACAATTCTCGATTAATAATAACAAAGTAATTAGAATATATACTCAAGAAGATACATTTGCTCAAAAAAAGAAAACTATATGAATGTTCTGTTTTGATTGTGTTTAATCTTCACTGTTCATTGCTTTCTTTGTCTAATTGTACATATCATCTAAACCATGATAAGGTGGACGTAAATGATCCGGATTTGGTTCTTGAAATGGACTTCAAGAAGATCAATATTACTAAATATGACTCTTTTCATCATTATTATACGACTTACTCTGGTGCCAGTGGACCAGGCGGAGTGTAACGAGCACCAGGTGGTCTAAATAGAAAAAAATTTCACTTGTTATTTCAAACAAAACCGGAAAGAACGATAGATGAATCAAGAAAATGATCATTTTGTAGAATGTTGTGAAATAATCATTCTATTGATTGAACTAACAAACGTCAACTGATGAAATACTTACCGAGGTTGAAAAACTCTAGGATCCATGTGCATTCCTAAAAAGGGCAGAAACAACTGTTAATTAGAATATAAGCAACAATATGAACAATCATACCTCCCATTCTATTCGAACGTCCAAATGGATCTAAATCTGAACTTCCGTATCCACCACCCATTCCGCCAGGCCTAAATAATAAACAAATACAACTTAACAATTGTGACAATAATAGTGGAGTACTATCGTTTGAAAATAAATTTAACAGCTCTTACCATGCTCCTCCGAATGGAACATATCTTCTGGCCGCTAGTGGATCAATTAATGGATCAATATCTGGTTGTTGTCGTTGAGGTTGGTGTCCTCCAATTCTTCCTCCTTGATTTGATGATGATGATGATCCCTGCTGTTGTTGAGATGCTTGAGTGGTTTTTAACTCGACACTTGAGTCGGTTGTACCCGTGCCGCCACCATTAGTTAGCGAATCAATTTTTTCATGAAATTCTTTTTTCAAATCATTTAAATTCTTGTAAGCGCTAAAGAAAACAAGAGTTAATGTATATAATAAGTCGCATCAGAAAAAGGTGATCTTACGAATGAAATTCTTTGAAATTATCATGTACATGATCATTCACGCTAAAACTAACTTCAACGTGACGACCTTGTTTATTACGCTAGAATGAGAAAAAAAAATATGTCATTTTATTTACTTAAAGTAAAAGAAATCATTGAACAGGAGTGAACTTTTGAAAAACCATGCTTAGTTGTTGAAATTGTTTATCAGCTTACGAATAAATGTGCAAAGAAGACTCCTTCGACATCGAATAATCTCAAATTATATCCAATATCATTTTTTGTGTATTCCATTGTAATTGAATTATCTGGACGATTTGTCCAATCCGACGGAAGTAATTCTGTTTTCTAAACAAAAACATAAAAAACAGATAGTTCGAAACGTAATGAATAAAAGAATATATCCATACTTGGTTTCCATTTAGACGTTGAAATCCATGAGATACTAAGCACCAGTGTGTAAACAGTATCAATGCATCGTCTTTCGAATCAATTTTATCTTTATTTTTATCAAACAATATTTCAAGAAATGGATAAGACATACCGTCAAATATCTAAAACTAAAAACATTGTTCAACGTAACAATGGTCAGCATACGGTGGAAACCGTGAAGCTCTACAAATACATACTGATTCTGCCCAAACACACTTCAGATTTCTCAGATCTTTTAAGATCGTTGTGTTGGCTGCAGAGTTTCGGTTAGGGAGTCGAGACCAGTTTCTTAAAAAAACTTCAGCAAAACTTAAGTGAAAAATTCGTCTTAAGTCAAACTTTTTAGCTAAGTATGTTTCTCAAACATTGCTTAACTTAAGTCACCGCTCGATCTCGCTTAAACTTTTAAGTAGAAAATCATTTAAATTTTGTAACTTCTTTATTGAAAGTCTGTAGCCCATCCTACCCATCATAATTAGACAGAACATGATTTTCCAGAGATTTTCTTCAAAAAATTGCTGTAAAATAACCTAAGTTGTATAAAAATACGCATGGCTTTTACTGCATGACCTCTGCCTAACTTAGGGTTTTTTAAGAAACCCACTTAGGTTTGACTTAAGTTCCTTTTAGAAACGCACGTTAGAAGGATAGAATGATGATGATTTCTGCATGCTGACTAAAAGGAAATCAAAAACTCTTCTCGATCGACATAAGAAAAGCAAAATCGGTAAACACTTGGAAGAATTATTAACCCTTTCCAGCCGGCTGTTTCGAAAACACAGCAAAAAGTGTTGCCAAATAGCACCATCAGGCTGGAAAGGGTTAACAGAATGATCCGCATAATACTTTTAGCTGTTTAGCTCCGTTGAAACAACTAAAAGTGTTTGTAGGAGCTTCGAAACTAAAAGAATGCCTAAATTTCATTATTGTTATAATGTTTTCTGTTTCTTTTCTTTGCTTTTCTATCTAACAAAGGATAGTATTTCTTCTTTCTTATTGGTTAACAGAAATTACCACTTAACAAACATTTTATCGTTAGTTTTTAACGGTCTAAGTGATTTAATATAATAAAAAAGAGCGACACCTAATCCCAGAAGCATTTTAGAGCCGATTTACCAGACTTTATAGCCATGTTTCTGAATTATTAATCACTTTTTATAGAGAGTGAGTTGCACAGACTCTTACACCTCAGGAGTCTAAGTTGAGAAAATAGGCAAAATCTCTCCCAAAGTCAAGATCATTACCTGCTGCCTAAAAGTTAAATTTCAGGAGAAAAATTCATAATTCATTATCATAGGACATTGTGAAAAATTGCGTCAACCAATTGTTTTTGTCAGGGATGATGACCTATCAGAGCAAATGTACTAAAGATCCTCTAATATCCGATGCATTCAAGGTTGTTTTCCGCTAGCCGTCAAAGATAGCCGTCATGAGTTACTTTCTACGTCTTTTCATCTAGAAAGTGGCTTCTGACGGCTATCTTTGACGGCTAGCGGAAAACAACCTGCATTCAAATCAGTAATCGACGATCAGCTCGGTCTGAAAAGTTCAATCAGCTAAGTATTTTTATCAGGCCTGAATCAGAGGGATATCAGCTCCGAAAAAACTGAAAATTACTTTTATTTCCACAAATGTTTTTTTTCTTCTCTTTTACTTCTTATTAATTGAACTGAATTGAATTGAATATCCTTATCGATGCTATCAGAGCTAAGTCAAGCAATCACATGATACTGATGACTTAACGAGTGCGCTTGATGGGAACAGTAATATCTTCCCACTCAAGTAATATCTCCCACTCTTAAACACGTATAATAGTCAGTTATCTAATGTAATGTTTGGACTAAATTTCCCACGTCTTGCAGAAGGAGAAAATCTGCACAAGTTCTTTAAAGATTTTTTTTCTTGAAAATTCTTGATCAAGATTTATTGATACCTCTGCACTTGATGTCCTTGGAAAAACTTGATCAAGATTTACTACGGTTTCAAGTCTG